>BRYE01000024.1:7129859-7132359 GCA_030159115.1 Actinidia arguta var. hypoleuca
CATCTACCACTCATGAATAGAAAAGCTTGTCAAGGTACTGAGGGATTTCCTACTAAGTGCATCAGCCACAACATTGGCCTTCTCGGAATGATAGTGTAAGTCAAAGTCGTAGTCCTCCACGTACTCCATCCAGTGTCGCTACCTCATGTTCAAGTCATTCTGCATAAATAGGTACTTTAAGCTCTTGTGGTCTAAAAATACCTCAAACCGTTCCCCATACAAGTAATGTCTCCATCTCTTCAAAGCAAATATAATAGCTGCAAGCTCTAAGTCATGAGTTAGATAATTTTGCTCGTGTGTTTTCAACTAACGTGAACCATACGCAATCACCTTGTCCAACTACATCAACAAGCACCACAAACCAACATGTGAAGTGTCATAGTACACAGTGTACACCAATCCTCACTTAGGTATAATAAGAATCGGTGCAGAAGTTAATCTTTTCTTAAACTCTTAAAATGAATACTCGTAAGCGTCGCTCCAAACAAAGTGAATCCCTTTCCTCGTAAGCCGAGTCATCGGCGTTGCTAGACGTGAAAAGTCTTCCATGAACCATCGATAGTAACCGGCTAAGCCCAAGAAACTACGAATCTCGAACACAGTCTTCAATCGTTCCCAATTCATTACTGCCTCAATTTTCAAGGAATCAATAGCTACTCTGCTTTCAGAAACAACGTGGACTAAGAACTTCACCTCAAGTAACTTGAATTTGTACTTGCTAAACTTACCATACAAACGATGCTCTCGTAGAAGCTGTAATACAATTCTCAAATGCTCCTCATGTGACTCAATTAATGGTGAGTAGATCAAGATGTCATCCACGAACACGACTATGAACCGATCAAGATATGGATGAAAGACACGATTCATCAAGTCCATGAAAGTTGTTGGCGTATTCATAAGGCCAAACGGCATTACAAGAAATTCATAATATCCGTAGCATGACCGAAAAGCCATCTTCGTTATATCCTCTTCCTTGATCCGTAATTGGTGATAACCTGATCTTAAGTCAATCTTCAAGAAATAGCTCAAACCCTTAAATTGGTCAAATAAATCTTCGATTCTCAAAAGTGGATACTTGTTCTTTATTGTCACATGATTCAATCGCCGGTAATCAACACATATATGAAGTGATTCATCCTTCTTCTATGCAAATAAAACTGAAGCTCTCTACGGTGATGCACAAGGTCGGATAAATCCCTTATCCAATAAGTCTTGAATTTGAATCTTTAACTCTTGAAACTATGTTACTGCAAAATGGTATAGTGGTATAAATATGGGCGCGATGCCTAACATAAGAGCAATTGAGAATTTGATCTCCTGATGCAGTGGTAACTCCATCTGATCTTTCAAAAAGACATCCGAGAATTCGCAAATGACCGGTGGTAAAACCAAACTAACTACACTACTCTTATTGATCAAATAAGCTGAGAAGAGAAAATTTAATTGTCATTGTCCATGTACATCAGTAGACGATGGGGTAAAATTGCAACCCCGATCTCCCACGAAGTGAAAACGGTCGTCCTCGGGTCTACAAAAGATAACCCGATGTTGAAAACAATATATCATAGTACGATAGCTGGTCAACCAATCCATACCAAGGATCACATCAAAACTAGCTATATCTAACACGATAAAATCAAACACAAAATGTAGATCGATGATCTTTACCTCACATAATCTACAAACTCATCTCAATGTTGATCTACCTCCAACTAGAGTGTCTAGCAAAAGTATTGAATCTAATACCTTTATCTCTAATCCCAGTGTCAAGGCAAAAGATGATGCGATGAATGAATGCAATGCTCTCGTGTCGATGAGAACACGAGTCCAAGAATTAAACACAAGGAAAGTACCTCGTACGATAGAGGTATCAACTTGCGGCTCCTGTTATGCTGCTATCCCTAAAGGTCCAATTGCTAATGTCATCGCATAGACTCACCCCTGAGTCCTTTGACCCTGCTGACCTAAAGCCAGTGGTCCAGACTGATAGGAAGATTGAGTTAACATAAATGCTGGGGTGGCCCTTAAGGCCTAAACTAACTACATAGGTTGTTGAGATACTGTCGCTCCTTGATTGCTCTTCCTCTGTGTGCATTGACGCATGACATGGCCAACTTGACCACACCGGTAGCAAGTAGGTGGCCCTCTACCCTATGACTGCTCTTGAGTCTAATTGTGGGATTGTCCCCTCTATTGAGATTGTTGTTGCTGTTGACCCTTATGTGGGCACTCTATGATACGATGTCCCAATTGGTGACAACCAAAATAAGTTAGTCCTACTCAAGATGATTGTCCAGATGTTGTTGCTAGAAGAGCGGGTGAAGATCTAGTAGAGTGTTGCTATTGCGAAGTAGAAATCTTTGTCTTTTTGAATAGCGCCTTTCAGACTGAGTACTAGTACCATCACGCTGAGACTTAGAATTCAGAATCTTCCTGTCTCATTCGATGTCTCCTTGATAGCTACAGCCGAGCTAACCATAGTAAAGTAAACCTTGAT
>BRYE01000024.1:7137359-7139859 GCA_030159115.1 Actinidia arguta var. hypoleuca
ATGAGGGTGTGACTCACCACCATGAGTCACCACAAGCCATTAATGACTTTAGTGGCTTGCCCCATGAGTCACTAGGTGACTTATGCCCCAAGTACATAGCCCATGCCACAGACATAAGCCCACGCCTAATGGGTGGTTGAGTCCCAACAACTTTGCTGGAATTTGACTACTGAGTGAGTAAGTGAGAGAGAGAAAGAGAGGATGATAAATAGAGAGAGAATGAGTTGCTAAGAGAGAGAGAAAGAGAGAGGAGCTGTTGTGAGAAAGAGAGAGAAGAAGAGAGGAAGAAGAAGAGAAAAATTAAGAGAAAAGGAAAGGGATAGAATAAACGAAGAACATGAATTCTGATTTAGTTTCACGAGATAACCTCATGAATCTTCCTTATTTCTTTAATAATTTTAACGGTTTAAGAAGGGTCTAAATGCTCTAGGATTGTGTTATACTCTATCCTAATTAAAGATATAAAATAAGTTGAAAATACAACACGAGAATGCCGTTTTAGGATCAAGTTTCAATAACTAAGCTACGCCATATTTTTGTTTCAAAACCACAGTTAGTATTTTGTCCAAAACATCTTCATACGAAAACCTTTTGAGTTGATTCAAGTGTCGTAGAATAGTTATTTCAAATATCTACGACTTTGTTTCAAATATCATTTTTTCAATTTTGAGATTGGGATGTCCAAAATAGGTTTGAAACTCAGGACAAAAAATAGAGTTTGTAGGTTTTTCCATCTGGACCGGTCGGACTTTTCCCCAACCGGTCGAACATTTCTCCGATCGGTCGAAGCTTTACAGACCCCAGCTTTTGACCATTGAACCTTCAACTGGTAAAAGTCATAAACCTTATCTTTTCTTTTACTTTAAGTTTATAATGTAAATAAGAAAATACCCTCCATTTAGATTCAATAAAAAAATACAAGAAAATATAATTCCCACTAAATCAAAAAGTAAAAATTCAATTTAGTACAAAAATAATTTTCAACAATTATTTAAAAAATAATTCTTCTTGTTATTGAATATATACGTTGTGATAAAAATTTCATAAAATAAGTTTTGACTATTCAACATATAAAGAACAATTATCGAGAAAAATAATTTAAAAAAAATAATATTTTAATTTTTTTTTCATACTTAGCCAAATTTTGACAAAAAAATAGTTTTTTGAGAAAACTTGTCATGTAAACCGCATTTAAGAATCTCACTCCACTATACACTTATCCAACCATAGTCTTTAATACTATTAATTGAAATGAATAGTACGTATAGAAAATCGATCCGACTAGCCTAAGGAACACGATGAACGAGAGTAATGCAATACCCACAAAAGCAAAGTAACACAATTCCAATGTATTTATGATAAAGTATTTTCATAGGCAACTATGAGCATTAATTAGGAAATAAATGAGATATCAAAGTAAAATATTTCCTAATGAAATTTTCAACATCTCTCACTCCCAAATTTCTCATAAAATGAATTATGCTCATCAAAAGCTAAGTTTTTTATGCTAGGGTTTAATATTCACAATAGGCTAAGTATAAGCCATCAACGCACTCCCAAGATTAAACCCTAGTAAGTTAACCCCATTTACCTCAAATAGATGAAAAAAAACTCCAAATAGAGAATGCAGAAGAGATATGGTCAAAATTTCAAGTTGCTCCGATTCAAATATTTTTGGTTCGATGCGAAGCCCTTGTCGAGTAAATCAATTTCTTCCATATCACCACTACTTAATTCTCAATCTAACTCACTCTAATCTTGGCTTAAAGATTAAAACACACTTTGGTTCAAAAACATGGAGAGAGAAAGAGAGAGATAAAAGAAGAAACAGATAGCAAAAAAATAAAAAGTAAGGATGAGAGAGGCTTAGCCAAGAGGAGAGAGAGAGAGAAAAAAAATATAAAAGCTTCTCTTGTACTTTAGGCCTTGTATGGTAATAATTAATTAAAGTAAATGGCCCACTCTCTCCCACAAACTCACAGTCACTTGAAATTAAATGGTCCACACTCATAAGCCCATAACAAAATAGGCCTAAGCCCAATTACACCACAAGTGTCCCAATTAAATTAAATGTGTAAGATTTTAAAATTTTATTTTATAAATATAGATAATTATGACACATATATGACGTCATCAAGCCATGTATATATATATATATATGCCATTATGGACTTTAGTATAAATTGAGCCAATTTAATTTAATTTAATTGGGTCATTTATGGTATAGTTGGGCCTAAGTGTAAATTATATTAGGCTTGATAAGTTAGAAGTGGCCTTGTGTGAGAAAAGAGGGAACTATTTATTTTGAGCCAAGTTGCCAAACAAGGCCTAAGGCCTAAAGGGGGCATTTACTCTCTCTCCTCTTGACCTAATATTAATTCTTAGCATTTAATTTGTCTCTCTATCTCTCTCTAGGGTTTGAGCCAAGTGGGTTTCAACATTAAGCTTAGATTTGGTTGTGTTAGAGTGAAAATTGAGTAGTAATTCTTTGGGAGAAAGT
>BRYE01000024.1:7144859-7154859 GCA_030159115.1 Actinidia arguta var. hypoleuca
ATCGATAATTTGTTTGACCAATTGAAGGGTTCAAACTATTTCTCAAAGATTGACTTGAGATCGAGCCATCATTAGTTGCAGATCAAGGAAGCGGATATTGCGAAGACGGCTTTTTGCTCACGCTACGGAAATTATGAATTTCTTGTAATGCCACTTGGTATTACGAATGCGCCAACAGCTTTCATGGACTTAATGAATCGTATATTTCACTCATATCTTGATTGGTTCATGGTCGTGTAATACTCCGAATCCGTTAAATCCCTTTGATTATGTAAATTATGGATAATACATTAGTGAATGTGAGCTATTAGTAGTTAGTGATCAAAGAAATCAAAATTTGAATTAGAACCCTTCAAAACCTTAGACTTAAGTTTTTTCCCAAAATCCTTCATAGTGTTCGAACGCTAGTGTGAGCATTCAAACGCTCAGCCAAATCCTTCTTGGTGTTCCAACGCTAATGTAGACGTTCGAACGCCCAAGCCTATAACAAGTCTCACCTAGTTTTACGTTTCTAGAGCATTCGAACGTGGCGATCAAATGCTAAGGCCAAGTTTTTTCTTGGCATTTGAATGCTAATATGGGTGTTCGAATGCCAAAGCCTGGGACACTTTTCACCTTTTCTGGACGTTCGAACTCCAAACCTACAAATTGAATGGTAAAATATAACATTCGAACGCTAGTAGTTTAAAAAAAAAAGATAGAGGAACAAAGGATAAAAATAAAGGAGGGCACATGGAATTATTTCCCATGTTTCTTGGATTCTAAACAGGCACACACTTCACAAACACAAACACACACACACACACACACACGTATATATATATATATATATATATATATATATATATATATATATATAGAGAGAGAGAGAGAGAGAGAGAGAGAGAGAGAGAAAGAGAGAGAGAGAGGAGAAAAAGGAAAGAGGAAGGAAGAAGAAGAAGAAGAAGAAGAGAGAGAGAGAACCTTAAGAGTCAAAATCCAAGCTAGGAGAAGCCATTGTTGGAGCTTGGGAAAGAAGTGGAAAATCCTAAACCCTTGAATGTTATATGCATAATGTATATATATGTAATGAAAGTTGGTGTAAAGACTCATTTGAGTCTTATTTGGGTTGAATATCAAGTAGTGGGACTTGATTTGGATGATTTGGGGGTGAGTTTGCAAAACTCTCAATTTATATCATATTAAGGTTTTCAAAAATTTGTATTTTAGATCTACCATGTTAGAGTTGCTTTTTAGATTTGAGTTTGAGTTATTGTAGCCAAATTGAGTTAGTCTTTGAGCTTTAGGAGTCTTAAAAGAAGTGGGATGGGTTTGGAGAAGGTTTGATGAATTTAAGTGACCATTTCTACTGCTACGTATAACCAGCATTCGAATGCCAGCCCAATTTTTAGGCAATTTTGACCTTTTCCTATAAGATATGTTATTGTTATCCTAAGGGTGTTTAACCCCTTAGTCAACCTATATAGCAAAAATCAATCGCCAATCTAGCATGCCTTGTTATGTCACAACGACCCTTGTTCATCAAATTGGAGAGAGCAAAAATTAAAATTGTTGCACCGGACACCAACATGATGCTTACTACCAAGATCGCCCAACCAGTATTGATAGAAGTTATAAAACAATGACAACCGAAAGACCCATACTTGTGGAAGATCTATGAAGAGATGGAGGTGAATCTGAAGCCTGACTTCACTCTATGAAACAGAGCTCTTGAATTCTAAGGCCACTTGTGCATTTTGAACATACCAGAAATCGAAAGACAAATTTTAGAGGAAGCTCACAATACAAAGTTCATGAGTCATTCGGGAGGAACAAAGATGTATCAAAATTTGAGAGAAATATTTTGGTGACCGAGAATGAAGAGACCGAATTCATGTCACAATGCCTACAATATCAACAAGTCAAGGCGGAATATCAAAGATCGGCGGGACTACTACAATCTCTACCAATACCAGAATAGAAATGGGAGCACATTATTATGGATTTTGTCGTCGGAATACCAAACTCGCCACGGGGCTATAACGCCATTTAGGTCATTGTAGATCGCCTTACCAGTGAAGACTACGTATTCCTTATCCAAGTATGCAAACCTCTACATTGTGAAGATTGTACGACTTCACAATACACCAGTCTCGATAGTGTCGGATTGAGATCTGAGATTTGTGCCAAAGTTTTAGAAGGATTTACAAAGGACTTTAGGCATCGAGTTAAACTTTAGCACCGTTTTACATCCATAGATGGACGGGCAGTCAGAAAGGACCATCCAGACTTTAGAGGATATGTACGGCTATGCGTACTCAATTTTCAAGGAAGTTAGGAAACACACTTGCCACTCGTGGAATTTACCCACAACAACAGTTTTCATGCGAGCATCAGAATGGCACCTTATGAAGCTCTCTATGGAAGAAAATACAGATTGCCCATCTGTTGGATTGAAGTTGGAGAACGGCAAATTTTGGGGCAAGAGATTATTCAACTGACCACCGATAAGATTAAAGTAATTCAACAAAGATTTCAAAATGCCTAGAGTCACCAAAGGAGTTATGCGGACGTTCAGAGGTGAGATTTAGAGTTCGAGGAGGGGGACCATGTATTCTTGAAAATATCTCCTTCCAAGGGGATAAATCGCTTTGGCAAGAAGGGGATATTGAAACCAAGATACATCGGACCGTTTGAAGTTCTCCAACGAGTGGGAACCGTTGCCCATCGTATTGTTCTTCCACCGAAACTATCGCACGTTCATGATGTCTTTCACGTTTCGATGCTAAGGAAGTATGTTCATGATCCCACGCACGTGATTAATAACTACCCTTTAGCCGTGAGTGAAGACTTGAGCTACATCAAAAGACTGATCGAGATTTTAGACTACCGAGACCAAGTTCATAGGAACAAAGTCATTCCATTGGTGCGAGTCTTATGGAAGAATCATACGTGGGAAGAATCAACTTGGGAACGTGAGGATAAAATCTGAAAATGTTATCCCTTTTTGTGTAAGTGATAACTTGTGTTAAGTTTGGGGACCAAACTTTATTTAAGGGGGAAAGGATGTAATACCCCGAATCCGTTAAATTCCTTTGATTATATAAATTATGGCTAATACATTAGTAAATATGAGTTATTAGTAGTTAGGGATCAAATAAATCAAAATTTGAGTTAGAACCCTTCATAACCTTAAACTTAAGTTTCTTCCCAGGATCCTTCTTAGCGTTCAAACGCTAGTATGAGAGTTCTAACGCTCAGCCAAATCCTTCTTAGCATTCCAACGCTAATGTAGATGTTCGAACACACAAGCCTGTAACAAGTCTCACCCAGTTTTATGTTTCTAAAGCTTTCGAACGTGGCATTCGAACACTAAGGCCAAGTTTCTTCTTGGCGTTCGAACGCCCAAGAAGTTCAAACGCTAATATGGGCGTTCGAACGACAAAGCCTGTGACACTTTTCACCTTTTGGGGGCATTCTAACACAGTGTTCGAACACCAAACCTACGAATCGAAGTTTTTTTTTAGCATTTGAATGTTAAAAGTTTAAAAAAAAAAAAAAGAGGAACAAAGGATAAAAATAGAGGAGGGCACACGGGATTATTTCCCATGTGTCTTGGATTATAAACACATAAACACACACACACATGTATAGAGAGAAAAAGAGAAAGAGAAAGAGAAAGAGAGGATAAGAAAGGGAAGAGGAAGGAAAAAAAGAAAAAGAAAAATAAGAGAGAGAGAGAACCTTGAAAGCCAAAATCCAAGCTAGGAGAAGCCATTGTTGGAGCTCGCAAAAGAGGTGAAAATCCTAAACCCTTGAATATTATATATTTAATGTATATATATGTAATGAAAGTTGGTGTAGAGACTCTTTTGAATCTCATTTGAGTTGAATATCAAGTATTGGGACTTGATTTGGGTGATTTGGGGGTGAGTTTGCAAAACTCCCAATTTATGTCATGTTAGTGTTTTCAAAATTTTGTATTTTAGATCTAGCATGTTAAGGTTGCTTTTGAGAGTTGAGTTTGAGTTATTGTAGCCAAATTTGGTTAGTCTTTGAGCTTTAGGAGTCTTGAAAGAAGTGGGATGGGTTTGGAGAAAGTTTGATGAATTTAAGTGACCATTTCTGCTGTTATGTATAGCCAGTAGTTGAACGCCAGACCCAGCTTTCGAACAGTACAAACCTATGTCTTAGCATTCGAACGCTAGACTCAGCATTCGAACGCTAAATGTTTAATGCCCAGCGTTTGAATGCCGGCCCAAATTTTAGCAATTTTTACCTTTTCCTTTAATACATGTTATTATGAGGTATAGGCCTAGAGAATTGTTTTATTCTCATATTAGTTGATCATAGTGATTTATGTCCTTAAATGTAGAAACACGTTACTTAGCAACCACTTAAAAAAATTGAGGTGAGTAACATGATGCCATGAACAAAATCTATGTACTTTTCAAATATTTTCTATGTGAACTATTTTACATGCAAATGTTTTACATATTTTTAATGCATAAACATTAATGTTTTGCTATAACTATCATGCATTTTAAATGTGTGCTAATAATTGTATGTTATGAATGAAAAATTCATGAATGAATGCTTTTAGATGAAATAATGATAGAATTCCAATGCATAGTAAAGAATTTTTATGTATAGCTTCAACTCGGGGTCTTCTTGTCGAGAGACCTTAATCTAGTCCGATAGTCCTACGATAGGGAACGAAATAAACTATCGATGTTGGGAGACGCCTCTGGCCTAAAGAGCCCTCGTGACCTATATGGTTACTATATTACGTGACCGAAAAGTTATTATGCCGAGTTGTTGCACCTTGTGTTTACACCTTTACGTTCATGAAAAATTTCAAGTTATGTTATGTTTATTTTCATGAAAGATTTCAAACTATGTTATGTTTATATGATGGTTTTGAACAAGATATGCATATTATGCTAATGATTCATGGTATTTTCACATTCATGCATTATTGTTATTCACTAAGTAATTAACTTATGTTTTTCTAAAACAAATTTTAGGAAGACAATCAGAGGAGCCTTAAGAGGAAGATATCAAGCAGATTATAATTTGGTGGCCCAAGGGCCTTGTGAAGTTATGTAGACTGGTTAGACCCCATATTTTGTATCGATGATATGATACTATCATAGTAGCCTCAAAAAAGCCATGTATGTATATGAAACGAGGCACAACTTTTTAATGTCATCCATACTTTTACTTTTTCGTATTATGATGTTTCCACAAAATTTGTATCATTATAAATGATTATGCACAGGTGTTCAACCGATTACTGGTAGAACAAAATAGTACGCTCAGACTACCCGTCGGTCTAACGATGAAATGCTATGCTAAATCTCAAATTCGAGCCAAGAACTGACTACATTCCCTTTTCAAATAGCGATATAAAACGCAAATCTCTATCATAAATGATAGATACTAGAACCCTGTGAAGTCGAGCAATTTCACGAACGTAAATGACGCCAAGATCCTTTATTGAATTTGAGGGACGGATAAGAAGGAGGTGCACGGATTTTGTCAAACGATCGACTACAACCCAAACGATGCCGTGCCCTCTCAGGAATCTAGGCAAATCTAACACGAAGTCTGTAATACCCTGAACCCACAAAATTTCTTATTTATATAAATTATGACATGTACGTTAGTTAGCGTGGGTAATTATGATAATAAAGATCAAAGAGATCAATTAGAAATGGAATGCCGTCAAAATTCTAGACTTAAGTTTACGGTCAAAAATTCTTCTTGACGTTCGAACACTAGCAAGGGCGTTCGAACGCTAACGCTCGTAACCAATTCCACATCTTCTGTGTGTTTGAACGAGGCATTCGAACACTAGAGCCAAATTTCTTCTTGGAGTTCGAACGCTATAATAGACGTTCAAACGCTAAAGCCTGTGACACAATCTTCAATTCTTATGTGCGTTTGAACGCAGCATTCGAATGCCAGGAAAATGAATTGAAGTATTTTTCTTCTTAGTGTTCGAACGGTAAAAAGAGCATTCAAATACTGGCAATATAAAAAAGAAAGAAAACAAAAGAACAAGGATTATCAATAGGGGAGAGCACATGGGATTATTTTCCATGTGTGGCTCAAATTAAACACACCCCACACACACACACACACACACGTAGACAGAGGGAGAGAAAGAAAAATAAGAGAAGAGAAGGAAAATCATAGGAAAAAGAGAGAGATAAAGCTTAAAACTACTCATTTGAAGAACCATCCATCATTGTTGAGCTTGGAGCTTTGGTAAGCCAAACCCTAACTTGTGTATATGCGTATTTATGTGATGTAGGTTAATTATTGAAACTCCTCTGAGTCTTATTTGGGTTGGATATCAAGTATTGAAACTTGATTTGGATGAATTGGGAGTAGGGTTTTAAAACCTCAATTTGATTTTAAATCTTAGATCTACCATGCTAAGGTTAGTTTTGAAAGTTCATTTTGATCTATGTTCATCCTAGTGGGTCAGATTTTAGACCCTTTAAAGAATGGAAGGTTCTGGTGATGTTTGGGGAAGTTTTGATAAAGTTCAATAGCCCTATTCTGTTGCTGCGAACGACTAGCGTTCGAATGCTAGACCAACGTTCGAATGCCACGTCCCAGTGTTCGAATGCCAGACCAAATTTTGGACTATTTGGCCTTCTTACCTTAAGACACTTTATTTTTGTTCGAAGTATGTTAGACTCCTCGACATAACTATTTTGAGATTTAAGTCCATTTTCATGAGGTTTTGACCTAGAGCAAGTGTATCCTAGGTTAAGTTGGGAGTTCCGTATTGGTTTCCATGTATTTTATTGCAAAAATGGTTTTGTTTCTTTATACGAGTCATGTCTTCTAAATGCACGCCAATTTTAGTATATTATGAAATAAAAATCATGGATGTTTTCACATGAGAAGTAAAAAATTTCAATAACAAATAAAGGATTTTCAATGTATAGTGCCAACTCGAGGTCTTCGTGTGGCAAGACCTTAATCCAGCCAGATAGTCCTATGATAGGAGACAAGAAATAAACGATCGATAGTACTACAATAGGGGACAGGAAATAATCTATCGATAGTCCTATGATAGGGAACAGAAAATAAACTATCTATGTTGGGAGACGTCATTGGCCTAAAAAACCCCAGCGTGACCTATATGGTTACTATGTTGTGTGACTAAAAGGTTACTATGATTCTTTATGACCTGTACATTAGTTAGCATGGGTAATTACAATTTTTTAGGAATTTTTATGAAAACATAAATTTGTACACGAAAAGATTTCCTGTTCAAGCATGCAAGTTACAACCATGTGGATCAATGGGGACCACATGGTGGTGCGACTCACCACCATGAGTCAACAAAAAATGAAGTAGAACGATAGATCTACATATTTTGAACAATGTAAACCTTAAGTGATACTTGCTAGGTTATGTAAGAAGAACATGAATTCATGTAGTGTAGTCCGAACTAGAATGTTCAAGGTTTTTTGAACATGTATGTCTACAAGATTAAATATGTATGTAATGATATGACAAGTGCAGTCTCTCTATTGATACGGATACGTATTTTGAATGAATAAATTTAATATTGATTCTCTTTTGGCTCCAAAAACATAAATATACATATTTCGCTTTCGCACACGAAATGAAAAGAAAAAAATTAAAGAAAAAAGGACAAGGAAAATCGGCGAAATAACGCCCGGTGCCTCGTGGAGCCTCGTGGGCGTCGGGGGTCGTCACACATTAGGTTCGCACCTGAGGTTCACGAGAGCATGGTGGGGTTATTGGGGGACCCTCTTAAGCCTTGACTGTGAGCATGGTAGGGTAACAAGGAATAGCAGTTCTATTATATTCCTTGTTTGTCACGTCCCGTAACCCGGCCCATGTGGATCGAGGCCGACTTGCATTAAACCAGTTGAACACCTGTGCATAATCATTTACAATGATATATAATTGCAGAAACATCATAATAACTGGGAATTATAAAGTGTCGAGTACATTCAGAGTTTTGCCTATGTTTAACCTTTTACATATATAACATGGCCAACCTCTTACATACATTACATGGCCAACCGTGTCATAGCGTTACTACAAAACATGAGTCTAGCCCATCAACAACTACATAAGGTCCTTAAGCCTCAACTCTGTCACTTCCTTATAATGCCTCTCGGATTGGCTTCCTAAACAATTAGTTTTGAAAACTTAAGCTATATGCTTAGTGAATAATAATAATGCATGAACGTAAAAATACCATAGATCATTAGTATAACACGTATATCTCATATGAAACCCTCATGTAAACATAGCATAGGTTTTTCAAAAACTTGAAACTTTCATAAACTTGAAGCTCATGTATACATAGCATAGCTTGAACTTTCATAATCGTAAACATAGTATAGCTTGAAATCTTTCATGAACGTAAAGTTATAAGTACATAAGGTGCAACAACTCAGCATAGTAACCTTTCGATCATGCAACATAGTAACCATATAGGTCATAGGGGCTCTTTAGGTCAGGTACGTCTCCTAACATAAATAGTTTATTTCACATTCCCTATCATAGGACTATCGAACTAGATTAAGGTCTCGCCACGAGAAGAGCCTGAGTTGATGCTATACATAAAAATGTTTTACTATGCATTGAAATTCTACCGTTCCTTCATATATAAACATTCATCCATGGGTTTTCCATTCATAATATACAATTATTAGCATGCGTTTAGAAGACATGATAGTTATAGCGAAACATAATCGTTTATGCATTAAAACATGTAAAACATTTGCATGTATAATAGTTCCCATAGAAAACATTTAGAAAGTACATATATTTTTTTCATGACATCATGTTACTCACCTCGATTCCTTCGAATAGTTGCTAAGCAACGTGTTCCTACATTTAAGGACATAAAGTACGGAATGTTAACACTATGATCAACTAATGTGAGGATAAAACGATTCTCTAGGCCTAGACCACATAGAAATGGACCTAAGTCTCTATATAGGTTGGTTAAGGGGTTAAACACCATTCGGATAACAATAACATGTCTTAAAGGAAAATGTCAAAATTGCCTAAAAATTGGGCTAACGTTCAAACGCTGGGTCTGGCGTTCCAACGCTAGGTATTAAACATTCAGTGTTCGAACGATGGGTCTGGCGTTCGAAAGCTAAGGTATAGGTTTGTACCGTTCGAATGTTGGGTCTGGCATTCGAACCTTGGCTGTACACAGCAGCAAAAATGGTCACTTAAATTCATCAAACCTTCTCCAAACCTATCCCATTTCTTTTAAGGCTCCTAAAACTCAAAGACTAACCCAATTTAGCTACAATAACTTGAACTCAATTCTCAAAAGCAACTCTAACATGCTAGATCTAAAACACAAAATATTTAAAATCCTAATATGACATAAATTGGGGGTTTTGTAAACCTTTCCCCAAATCACCCAAATCAAGTTCCAATACTTGATATTCAACCCAAATGAGACTCAAAGGAGTATCTAAACCAACATTCATTACATATTATACATTACACATATATCATTCAAGGGTTTAAGGATTTCACCTCTTTTCCAAGCTTTCTCATGATCCAACAATGGCTTCTTCTTGCTTGGATTTTGGCTCTCAAGGTTCTCTCTCTCTCTCTCTCTTCTTCTTATTTTATTCCCTTCCTTTTCCCTTTCTTCTCCTCTCTTTCTCTATCTCTATACGTGTGTGTGTTTGTGAAGTACGTGCATGTATATAATCCAAGACACATGAAAAATAGTCTCATATGCCCTCCTCTATTTTTACTTTTTATTCCTCTTTCTTTCTTTCTTTCTTTTTTCTAAAAACTACTAGCGTTCGAATGATACTTTTTACCATTCGAACGCTTTTTACCGTTCAAACGCTGAGAAGAAAATACTTTAGTTGTAGGCTTGGCATTCGAACGCCGTGTTCGAATGCCCTAAAAAGGTGAAAAGTGTACCAGACTTTGGTATTTGGATGCCCATATTAGCATTCAAATGCTAAAAAGAAACTTG
>BRYE01000024.1:7159859-7164859 GCA_030159115.1 Actinidia arguta var. hypoleuca
CTTGTTTGTTGCGAGTTCAATGTTGTTCTCCATCCTCGTTTGTGATTGTCTATGATATGGGCTCTATTATTTTGACTAATCATAAGTATGGATGATGTTCACCTTGTTAGGTTGGTGAACAAATTTATTATTAATTTGTTGCTGCCCGGATGCTTGTTGGTCTTGCAATCGTGGTCACTTTTTGTGTTATTTGTGCTCAGGTATAAACATTAGGTGCAGGTGTGTTGGATGTTTCTAAATGTAAATCTTTAAAATACTGGATATGCATTCATAATTGGGTGCAAGTGCAAGTTTGAAATGTTATTTTTTTATAGGTAAAATGAGTTTTTTTTCTCATCAAATACCATGAAATTTAGAGGATCCAGGTGTTTAAAATAGATAAAATTTTTGGACATATATCCCACACCACCCATGTCAACTTCTTGTCCATCCGACCTCAACTACTTGAATAAAATAGAAGAGTTCATATAATGTAAAACATGTAACATAATTGATTGTAAACTCACATCACTCTTTTTCAAAAAATAAATAAATAAATAAATTATTGGGTGTCCAGACCGAGCAATGAAATTTCATAGGGAAACCCGTTACTATTAATATTTTGAAAAGAAAAATACATCAAAAGAGGTATTTTCAGTTATGGTTTTTTTAAAGTTTGTAAGACCCATAATTGAGAAAATATCTCAAACCAAACACCATTTTGATAAGGTATAGCTCCAGGTTTCAATTTTGTACGCCTACTATATTATTTGTAATAAACAAACTAATTTAAACTACTCAAATCACAAAATAAAGGAGAACTTTAATATAATGATCATATTGTTCCAGAAAAGATGAAGGAGAAAAAAACAAAAACAAAGATGTGATAAAGATATATGAAGATTTTTGGTTCCAATCTATTCGAAAATACCTGTTAACTACTTCTTGAGTTTTATCTTTTGAAAATAAATTAAGCAAATAAATTATGAGTTCAACTTTCTAAGCCCCAAATGATTGATATATATTATAACATATAGACTAGTCTTGGCTTCGATGAAAAATAATAACAGAATCAAGCTATTCAACCTCTTTCTTTTGGAGATTATGCCTTATTGTATTATGTTTGGTTTTATTTCGTTAGGTAAGTGTGAGGAGATAAAATATCAAATACCAATTCTGGTTAAACAAGGGCAAGCACTATTTTCGGGCTGTCGCTCTATAGAAAGCTCAGCAGAGTCTCTGCGTCAAAGATCGATTGAGACATAACGGTCAGCTAGAATCCCAACGGCACATCAAGGGCATAAGGGAACCCGCACAAGAAAGTTTCCTCTAACATTCCCACGCCTGGATCGAGACGTCAACGACATTATTGGCTAGCTACCAACCATGCCTTAGGGCCATTGTTGGGTCAACCGCCTACTCATTGACAAAGCAGTCAACGCATTCCAGCACGCGCCGAGTTGTAGTCTGTCTAATGACATAACAGTTAGCACGTCCAAGCACACGTCAAACTATACTATAAAATTTCTTGCCCTTTCTCTCTTAAGGTATGCAATTTCTGCTATCTCAAACCTAAAACTCTCTCTCTCTTAAACACTTTTGGTTACTAACTTGACTTTGGAGAGCCGTTCTCGAAACAACTCCTGTGACCAATTCTCATTATTTTTGTATTGTATTTTGGTTAGACAACTCACAACCACCGTCAACTGCTGATCAGCCACCGTAGATGTCTATCTTCGATTTTCTCTATTCCATTCTAATATTCACACCCACACAATTGACACTATCTGTGGGAAATGAACCATAGACATTTACAAAATACGATTCTTAAGGCATCTCAAAGTCCTAACGACAGTATAAGTAGTCTTCAAACCAAAAGGGAGCACCCTCTCATGCTCAGAACTCCACGTGATAGCAGGAATAAACTATTGACCGATGCCCAGAGGGTGGCGAAGGGCCTCTCCAAGAAAAGGTCAGATCGGTTGCTCCTAAAAGGCAAAAAAGACAATCGGGACATCACCATGAGGCACTTGGAAGCTCAAATGGCAGAGCTCCAGCAGGTCCTTCATGGCTGGTGATGGACTGTCTGACATGAGGTCAACCTAGTACAAAGACACACCTCAGGCAGGCCTAAAAGAAAAACGACCAGAATCTTCCTACACTGAGGTTAAGAGCCGAAGTGACAATAGAACCGTGGCTACGGGCAAGCAAAGGGGACCACCGAGCCGAACCACCTTAGGCCTAGACCTTCGTTGCCAAACAAAACCGAGAAGATGGGGACTTGCGGGCAAAGCTGGTTGCTAGGGCATCAGCGGTTGCCAAAACCATCCTCTCAGCAAGGTCAGAAAGCAAGACAGACAAATCCACCCTAAAAGAACAAGCTATGGGATCGTCTTCCCGGGAGGAAGGACCATTCAAAAAGCACAAGGAAAGTATCAAGGTCCGTGAAGATCAGGTGAGGCAATGAATCAATATGATTTTCAAGGAACCAATTTACAAGCTCCTTTCCTGGATTCGAGACAAATCGTACTACAAAAAGCCTGTCCCCATGGGTGGAGATCCCAAAAAATACAACCAACGGTGAAAATGTGTCTTCCACGAGGAAAAGGGGTACATAATCAAAAATTGTAGAGCCTGAGATACTTTCCTAGATCAGCTCATTCAGGATGGACGCTTGAGGGAGTTTGTTGATGAGAAGAAAACAAAGGCAGAGGAGTTGAATCCACGCTGCACCAGGTCATCAAATTTGTCGACCCCCAAGGTGAGAAAACTTTTTATGAGGACCAAGTGACAGCCAAACCATTACCTTGCACAGCCTCCATTAAGGCAACCATGAAATAGGTGCAGCTAGTCAAAGAAGAAAGGGAAGCCCTAGAGGATGTTGGTAGGATCCCTGAGGCCAAAGTCGTGGAAGACATGATTCACTATGTGTAACGCCCCGCAACCCGGTCTATGCGGATCGACGGTTCGTCACCGGCCGGCGGCTTGCCGCCAAGGCCTACTTATCTTTAACTTGTGCATACTCATTCAAATTGGTATAATATTTTTCTTTTCTTTTCCTTTTGCGGAAGCGTCATAATACTGAAAATAATAAAGTAGAGTGTGCACACTGTATACAGAGCTGTGCCTAAGCTTTAAACTTCCCACATACATCATTACATAATATAGGGTCTAGCCCTTACAAAACAATATAAGGCCATTGGCCACAAAACTAAAGTCTACTTGCTATCTTCTTCTTACTGCTCCTCGGACTGGTCTCCTGAAAAGGTTTTCGAAAACGTAAGCTAAAAGCTTAGTGAATAACAACAGATGTATGAACATAAAATACCATGGATTATTTCATAACATACTCATATCATTTAGCTTAAACATGTGAGCATACATATCTTTTCTGAAAACATAAACTTTCATAAACTTGAAGCTCACAGAATCTTGGCATACTTGCTTTTGTACTCGTACATATCGTATACTGAAACTATGACAACTCGGCTGAACTGGATGACCATATAGGTCGGGTGGCTCTTTTGGCCAGAGATATCTCACTGTGTAGATGGAACTTATTTAATGTCCCCCATCTACCTTAGGACCTTAGGCTAGATTAAAGTCCCACCACGGGGGACCCCGAGTGTCACTATACTTGCTTATCTTGAACATACTTAGCTTTTCTTGTAAATCATGCATCCATGGATTTCAATACATAGCATAGTAACATTGAATACTTTGAAAGGCATGGCATTCATATTTAGAACATAATCATTGATGCATTGAAAGCATGGAAAAATGGTTACATATAACATAATGTATTTGAAAACACTTTTGAAGATACATAGGTTTTGTCCATGGCATCTTGTTACTCACCTTGGTTTCCTTGGCTAAGTGCTACACTTGGCGTTCCTACACATATATGACATACGATACAAAATGTCAATACTATGATCGAAAAGGTTTTAAAACTAATATAACAACTCTCGACTTGACTAAAGGTATCCCCGCTCAAGGATAACCTACGCCCTAGGGCGACACTCCTAGGAATAGGTTTAAGGATCCTAGGTTGACTATTAATGGCCAAAGGCAACACTTGTCTATAGTTCCTTCATCGTATTCCATTTACCTCATGACAATAAATATACCTCCTAGGTCAATATCATTTGAAAATAGACTTAATGACCTTCAATTTGGTAGGTCATGAGCTTGAAACGCATCTCAAATGAATAAGTTATGCTCAATTGAATAAGGACTAATTTCTAAAGAAAATTGTGTTGTTGGTAAAATCTTAGGTCGACTTTAAACTTCAATATCTATTAATATAGATGGAATTAAATTGTAAACTTTATATGGTTAGAAAGGTCTACGAGTCTATTTTCCAACGCTTCAAACGGTGTCTCAATCCAAATTTTCTAGAGAAAGTTATGCCCATTTTACAAAATAGTGTCTGGGCTGAAAATGGTCTGGCGTTCGAACGTGGCGTTCGAACGTCAGGCGTTCCAACGTGGCGTTCCAACGCCTAGGCAAAAATGAAAATCCTAACTCTGGACGTTCCAACGTGGCGTTCCAACGCCTGGGCGTTCCAACGCCTGGGCAAAAATGAAAATCCTAACTCTGGACGTTCCAACGTGGCGTTCCAACGCCTGGGCGTTCCAACGTGGCGTTCCAACGCCTGGGCAAAAATGAAAATCCTAACTCTGGACGTTCCAACGTGGCGTTCCAACGCCTGGGCGTTCCAACGTGGCGTTCCAACGCCAGTCGCGCGCAGCAGCAGAATTGGCACAAAACTTGTCAAAAACCTATCCAATCTTAATCCAAACTTCACCAAAATTTTTATGGATCAACTACACACTCAAGAGACAACAATAACTCAAACTCAAGCCTCAAAACTAACCCTAGCATGGTAGATCTAAGGTTAAAGTTTCAAAAACCCTAACATTTAGAAATTTGGGATTTTTGTTTCTAGCATTCAATTTCTTTGAATTGAGCTTCAATATGCTTCAATTGGGACTTAAGGGAGTCCTCTAAACTCAACA
>BRYE01000024.1:7174859-7177359 GCA_030159115.1 Actinidia arguta var. hypoleuca
TATAAACAATTATAATAAGAATAAGATAAGAGAGTGCAAACAGATTTATAGTGGTTCAGCTAAATATTGCCTACATCCACTCTTTGAGACATCATTGGGAATTTACTATCTTCACAAGCTTTTGCGTGTCTGTAAACTTTTACAATTACTTGACCACTAAAGGTCCTCTAGTCTTCAAGAGAATAACCCCATTTTGGATTACAATGGCAAATCACTCAAAGAGATTTTCTCAAAGGAAATAGTATAAAAATGAATACTCACAAATAACCCTAAATTTATGAATAAATACAGAATATGATCACTAGGTATTTTCTCTCTTTTTGACAATACAAATCTAGCTTGAAAGATAATTGAATGCAAACAATTAAGAGGATTTAATGCTCTTGAATACACTTTCAACCACCTCAAAAGTTGCATTTATAGCCCTATTTCGAAATATGAACGTTGTAGCATTAAATGCACCTAAACTAATCATTTTGATTCAATCTGGACCGTTGGATCTTGATCTAGACGTTCAAGATCAAAAGTTCAAACTTTAGTCGACAACTTCGGTTGACCGAACTTCAAGTTCGATCGAAGCTGCTTCCAACTTCAATTGATCAGATCCATTCCAGAGGCTGTTTAAAACTTCGATCGAGGGTTTTACCGAACTTCGGTCGACTGAACTTACTTCGGTCGATGTTTGATCAAAACCAATAGTTAACTAAAACTTCGATCGAGGAATTTTATGAAACTTCGATCGACCATTTCTTCAAACCATTGGCTAACACACACTTCATTTGATGGCATTCTCAACTTTAAATAACCGAACTTACTTACATAGATGTATGTTCAATTCTAGTGATCAACTAAAACTTCAATCGATAAGTTCGATCGACCAAACTTGTGACAATTGCAGCAGTAAGTCTATATCCTTCAAAAATCAAACTTGTTAAGTACCCAAAATAAATTTGGTAGAAAACTTAACAGTTCTAATAAATACATGAGTAATATAGCATAGAATATGACTTGTTGGAATGAACGGATTGAGTTTTGAGTGAATATCAACTCTTTTAGATTTGTTTGTGTTTTCGTAAAAGTGAACGAGTCAAATGTTTCAAAACAACTTCAAATTATGTTTTCAAAATTTGCACGCATGTGTATTCTCAAAACAAACTTTCGAGATAATATTTTGAGTTAAACAAATGAGTAGTGCAAATTATAGCATGTGAGGTTATTTGATTTTCGATTAAGTTCTCAAATTATATTTGATTTCCTTCATTTTTAGTCCAAACATTTGAATGAATACTCAATTATAAATGAATGCAAGTAACAAGCAATCCCATCCAATGACCAAACATTCATAACATTTAGAACTTAAGAAAAATTATCCATCAACAAAATTAAAGAAGTTTAGCATATTAAAATATAAAGTATCAATTAGATATCTTAATGTTAACTTCGACTATTTCCAGTAAAAACTAAAAACTACTTATTCTTCTCCCCTTGTGGCATCATCTAAACGGGTTTGGCAAAAGTTGATTGTCAATAAATCTAATATGCACGCAATTTAACATATAAACAATTATAATGAGAATAAGAGGAGAGAGTGCAAACAAATTTATAATTGTTCGGCCAAATGTTGCCTAGAGAGTGCTATTGGCTTCCATAAAAAGACAACTTATGCTAATAGCATCAAAATTGAACTTTTCAAAAATTATTTTTTATCAACTTTTTAAAATTATTTTTGGCCCATAATTATGCAGAAGCAAAAGATACAATAAATATTCTCGCACAATTTTCAATACAGAAAAAAAAAAAAAACAGAAGCTATTAATAAGCAACAACAAACATGCCTAATAACACTAATCAAGCTATTCAAGCTTGACTCTTATTCAGCTTGCAACACAAAAAAAAAAAAAAACAGAAGTAGTTAATAAGCAACAACAAACATGCCTAATAACACTAATCAAGCTATTCAAATTTGACTCTTATTCAACTTGCAACACAATCAAGATTCACTTTATAATACTCCCTACATCTCATATTGGTGGTCCATTATTCTATTTTAAAATATCCACTTTCAAAAATCAACAAAGAAAAAATATGCAATTTTTTCTTTTTTATCTTTTTTCTATAATATTTCAATCGAAACAAAAAATCAAAAAAAATGATTGCAGGGATAAAACTAAAAAATTAATATAAATTAAATGTAATAATTTTATTTCCTTAATAGCGTTTGGATTCCCCAAAAACAGACTAACAATATGGGAGAATAAACAGAGGCTATGGTTTTACATATTTCAGAAACTGTGGAGTTTCTAAACTCAAACTTTAACTCAAAACTCAAGAAGGTAATGACCATCGCGAACCAACTAGAAAACTATTCAGAGGATAAACTCATTTACTTGGAAACCACTCACATTCAAATGTCAGGTCATAAAACTTTTGTACTTGAAGTAATGGATCTAACCTCCTATTTACAATATGATGAAAATAAAATTGTTTTGGCCACAAATAT
>BRYE01000024.1:7202359-7204859 GCA_030159115.1 Actinidia arguta var. hypoleuca
GAAGGTGGACGAGAATTTGAATTGTGACGGATTAAAAAGGTTAGGTTTGAATTTGTTCAAATTAAAAATTTTAAAACTTAATTTATTACCAATATCAAATTCTGAGGTTGTTTTTATAATTTTACCTTTAGACTTTTATAACTCCAGCGAGTATAATTTCCTGAACTTTAAAGGAGTATCATTATCACTCCGTTCTACTTAACGAGAGAAGTTGTTAATTGGCCCAAAATATTCTTCCCATTTTCTTACTTTCTTCTCACACAATATAAGACCTAATCCTCCCTCCATACACACGCACAAAGACCGGAATCTACCTTCTTTTTGTTTCCTTTTTAAGGATGGAGATAGATGGGACAAGTAGCCGGAATTGCAACCTCTATGCACTCCTTATAAATCATCTATACATGCTCAAGACCATGATATAATTTGTTTACAAAGTTTATTTCTGTAATAATTATTTCGATCCTTGCTGGTACACTCTTTTACCAAACTACCCTTGAATAAAATTCTAGCTATCCACATACAACTTCTACTACTTTTAGAAGAAGAAAAAAAGCTTGTACTTCATGAATATTTTTATTATTGATCATCAAACTCTATCGCAGTCCTTCACCGTTAGGTTTTTTACATAAAATTAATTTAAATACTAATAATTTTATACTAATGTATTCAGAATTTTGTTATTTGTTAATCAATTAAATTCTTTATGTTATGTTATGATTTTATTCTTGTTTAGACGACATCTAAGGTATCAAATTAGACGAAATAGTGTAGTAGCTTACAAGTCAAGATACATCACTTTAGTAAATACGTTGAGTTAAAATGGCTATTTTTTGTACTTCACGTGAAAAGAAAAATCGGCAAAAAATTAATCAAACGGAAAAGATCCAAGCAAGGGGAAAGGAAAACCCAATACAAAAAATATGCTTAATAATATTTGTATAAATAGTTTTTTGTAATTTTTTAAGTCCGTAGAAATTTATATTGTGATTTATCTTTTCTTTTAAAAAAAATTGGGTAATTACCTTTAAAAAAATTATTGGTTAGATTTTATGGAGACGTCCAATTTAAAACCAACTGGCAACTAGTACTCTCTAAATCATATATGTTGTGGTAAAAATTTGGGAGAGCAACCAACAGTTAGAATTGCTCATCGACCGTAGAACTGGATCTCGGCTTACTGGGGCGACCTGCACACTAGTGAACAAAAGTAATCAGCCGGGGTGAGGCCGCTCAAAACCCCTCCGGATAATTATAGGCAATGTGTGTGAGCACAATAATAAATATGTGGTGCCTGTGTTAAGCGTACCTTTTTGGTTATGGGGGAGCGGCCTTTATATAGACAGAGCAATGAGCCGTGTAGACAAATCATGGCGAGTTCCTTAGAAGGATAAATATGGGAGGATATCCCAATAAAATCTAGAGATTAATATGAGGATGCCATCTGGTGAACAACCCGCATTTATAGGCGTCGTGATCGAGTCGGAGTCTATTGGAGATAGTTCTCTTGTAGAAGTGGAACTCTTCACGGAGGTGGACTCTGATCGGGTAGAGGAACGATGGGAAAGGAGTCTCATGATGACAGACTTCTAACGGAGAATGGAGTCCTTTTGAAGAATCAAGTCTTCATAGAGACGTCTCTTCCTCGGGCGAGATAAACCACCTCGCCCTATGGTGATCTGGAGGAATCGTTTGTTTTAGGCGAAGTGGAGTTAAGTTCTTTTTTAATAACACGGGGCGACCAGGAAAGTCGGTACTGTGATCCTATGGCGACGTGCACCACTTAGAATGTCTAGAGCTTTTATGGGGTGGCATGTATTTTTCCCACATCAGTATATATAATATATCAAACTTTGGTAGGTTAGATATGTAATGTGAGACAAGTATAATAGTATTAATATTTATATTCCCTAGCCCAACAAAATTCATCCCTTTGTCCTAGGCCTCTTATTCTCTTCTCTCTCTCATTTCCTTCCTCTCTTTGAATTGGAACGTAGCATTGTTTTAGCTTAGATTTTTTGGAGTGTTTGTTTCGTATTCTTTACATGTAGAGAACATTTATTTTGGGTTTTTCACTTGACTTGGTCACTCAACTTGTCGGGTAGGAATTTGACAAAATAATAATAAAAAAGTATATAAGCGTACGAAAAATAAATGGGGAGCTTTTTACCAAAAATGAAAGAATGGACCAAAGTGAATCAAAATCTAAATAAGTGATGGATTTGTTCAGTTTTTTACTTGACGGGCTTAAGCGAGACTCGCTTATAGTTAAGAGGTGTTAATGAGATTATGAGCATCTCCAGTTGTTTGAGCCATTTTGACAAAGTCATTGTCAATTTTTGGCACGCTAAAATGATAATTTGCCATTTTTTGATAATATTGCTCAATTAGTTCAAATCTATTTCTATTCTTTTTCTACCATTGGATCAAAATCTATTGGATATCAATGGAGGGAGAGGGATTGTTCTTGATGTCTGCCAAGTTTGACACCACAAATGGA
>BRYE01000024.1:7214859-7217359 GCA_030159115.1 Actinidia arguta var. hypoleuca
TGAAGTTAGATAATTTAGTAAAAATGCAAAATGTAACACAACAAGAGATGCAAAGTCGAAGGCAATTTACACATTGATCTTCCTCCTATTGTCAACGGGCGATTTAGACGGTACGTATGGTTGTGGTGCTCTGCCCATAGATAAAAATGTTGAAATGGTACAGGTATGCCGAACTCTTTGGCAACTTCCCCCTAGACATAAAATTATTATAAGAATGCAATAAGATGAGCACCAGCAATATATGGCAAACATAAAAGATAAAAACAACGCATCATTCATCCGTTATACATAGAAGCAATGATAAATTATTGGTATGCACATACATAAAATGAGACTCCATTGCAGATCAATTATTACCGACCTATTTTATCGTTAAATCTGTCATAGGGTAATCTTCAGATTTTGTGCTAAGAAAGTTGTCAGGTACAAGGACAAATGTTGATCAAAAAATAAGGAAGTTCTCATATCAACTCATCAAAGCCTTGTCCCAACTATTTGGGATCATCTATAACTCCTGTATCACTACTCAACTCCAAAAACCTACCAAATCTTTCCTTCCTATCCTATCTCAAAGAATATGTTTTTGGTCAATGTTGTGTTTAACTTGCAGAAAACCTCTCTCTCTCTCCCCCCCGACAATGACTAGAGTTTTTAGGGAGTTAGGGCACCAATATCTTCCAACCATGGGCTCCACCACCAGCAACAGTAGTCCGTGGATAAGTGGTGGGGAGGGCCAGAGAGGTGGTCTTTGGCAATACATCACTCTTTCGTTGAGCGATCATCATCGGCCAAAATTCCTTGGGCACAAGTTGTACCAAAGCAATTTACTCATCTAAATTCCTTTTGAAAGAAGATAATACAAATATTGTGGAAGACAATGGACATCACCAATGACAAGGATGATTTACCAGGAGAATCGACGTGATTGAATGAAATACGAAAATTCAACGCTCAATCTCTCCAGTAGACCATGAGATCCGTTGGGTGTGCAAGAAATTAAGGGTTATTCGGCCAAAAGTTGTTGGTATTGGTTTCAGGGAAGCTTCGAGGTGTGAATTGAGAGGTTCAATGTAGTTGCCACTTCAATAACGAGGAAAGATTTATAGAAGTGGAGATTAGGGTTGCAAGGGATAAGAAATTAGCTTATATGAGGTCCTATAGAGAATATCCCAATGGCCAGTGAAGCTGGGGGTGGGGGGATAGGGCTTTAGAATGAATCTCATGAATGCTTAAATGCCTGACTAAATATCTAGCAGTCTCATGTGATGGTTATTAATTTCATGAAGATGTTTGCGGATACAGAAAAAAGTTGGAGGTCCAAGAGCAAGGTGCATGTGAGAAATGATGGAAAAAAACAGCATCACTAGGGAGCTTAGAAACTTGGAATGCTCTATTAACTATGATTCCAAGTTGGAAGAGAGGAAAATGAGGTGGAATGCTGGTTCATGTAGGGATTTCTATCTTCCGGTTGTTCCCTATGAAGCTTAGCTTGATCTCTTGTTTAATGCCTTAACAAATGCAAGGTGGTAAAAGGGGATTTAAGGAAATGGACACGGCATTTAGTTTGTTTACAGGAAACTAGATGGAGGACATCTATGTGCACGTTATCATGAGTTATTGGCAAAATAGGGGGATTTTGCCCATTTGGATTCTAGGGTTGTGGAGAGAAGGTATGTGAGAGGTCGAGAAGAGAAGGGACATTAGAAATTGATAACCCAGTTTCTTGATTATTCAAGAATCGAAAGGATGGCTTCCTTTGTTTTTTTTATTTTTATTTTTTGTCGTTTATAGTCCAATTGGTAATGCAAACAAGAGTACAATGTAGGAAGAGCTTGCTACAATCAAGGAATTGTGGAACTGCCCATGGTGTGTGGCTGGGGACTTCAACATGGTGAGATCTTTGTCATCTAGGCTATGCTGATTGTTGGGACTAGAAT
This sequence comes from Actinidia arguta var. hypoleuca, assembly GCA_030159115.1. NCBI lineage: Eukaryota > Viridiplantae > Streptophyta > Magnoliopsida > Ericales > Actinidiaceae > Actinidia > Actinidia arguta. The sequence goes on from BRYE01000024.1 coordinate 7,216,797, forward strand.
TTCTCCCGTGTGGTTTGTTGTCAATGTGTGAGGCAAAACATTTTATTTTGTATTTAGTTTAATTTCTCCCCAGGTGTTTGAGTGTTAGTATGTGAATCCACACCTCGAAGAAGTTTTGGATTAAAATCTGCAATATTTGAAAGTTCTAATGATTATCGAAACTACAGAGACAGTGCAATTTTGTGCCTGTTGTCGCTCGCTCGCCCCATGAGCAATTCGCGAGCCACACTTTCTTATAGATATTCGCTCGCCTTCCTTGCTAGTGACTTGGCAAGCAAGCCGGCGAGCCAGTTCATGATTATGATATAATGTGTGGTGCGGCTTTTTACCCGATTTATGAATTTTTTGAGGTATACAAAGCTAGGGTTTGAGCACTCAAGAGCTTTTTACACGATCCATTGATCCAGGGACTTTGATGTGCTCTTGAGGATTTACTTTACCATTCAATCTTGAAGTACAAGTCCTTTGAAGGAATTCGAAGGCATGGTAGAAAACTCAGTTGACTCTGAGTTGATTGAAAAGGTCGAGGCGTAAGAAGAGTTGCACGGAGGTGGTCCAAAAGA
>BRYE01000024.1:7232359-7237359 GCA_030159115.1 Actinidia arguta var. hypoleuca
ATCTAGGAGGGAAACACATATTCAAGACTTTGTCTAAAAATAATTAATTAGGATGAATTTATCAAATTGAGTTCTAAACTCGTGTCCATATAAGGCGATCCTCAGTTTCTCATGTGAAGTTGAACAATGCAAGTTAGATAACTTCAAAATATTACATATGAAAAGTGTAACACAACAAAAGATGCAAAGTCAAAGGCATTACGCATTGAGCTTCCTCTTCTGATGTCAACGGGCGATGTGGATGGAATGTATGGTTTTGGCACTTTGCCCACAGCTAGAAACGTTGAAATTGTACATGTATGCCAAACTCTTTGGCAACCTCTTCCTAGACATAAAATTATTACAAGTATGCAATAAGAGGAGCAGCACAACATGGCAAGCTGTAAACATAAGAGATAAAACAAGGCATCACCCATCCGTTATACATAGAAGCAATGATAAATTATTGGTACATTTGCAACTCAAGTCAAGAGTGTTGGTTTGCACATACACAAAACCATATTCAAGTCCAGATATATTATTACCAGTCTATTTTATCATTAAAATCTGTCATAGGGTAATCTTTAGATTTTTTGCTCAAAAAGTTGTCAGGAAAATGGATAAATGCCAAACCAGGAGTAAGAACGTACTCAATGTCAACTCATCAAAGCCTTGTCCCCAACTATTTGGGATCAACTTTAATTCCAGTAACACTTCTCAACTATACAAACCTACCAAATCTTTCCCTCTTACCCTTCCTCAAAGAATATGTACTTGGTCTTTACGCCGTCCAACTACTTCCCTGTGGGGACCATATTTTTCTTCCTCACAAGAATGGGGTGTTGAAATTTCTCAAAATCTCTCTTCAGGGTGTGAATCGAGAAGTTCAATGTAGTTGCCTCTTCAATAAAGAGGATAAATTTACTAAACTGGAGGTTAGGGATGCAAGAGGTAAGAAGTAAGCTTATACGATATCCTATAGACTATGAAACATTGGTAGTTCAAAAAGCATGCCTTACTAGTAGGAACGTACCGGGCATGGTACTTCTGAATACGTCATACACCAAAATGTGCAACGAGTTTTTTCCTTTAATTTTTGCCCTATCCCAGAAGTACCCACTAGACACCCCAGCCATACCCAAACCGGAATACATCTTCCTTTTAATAGAGATGAAGTTAGCTTAATAAGATTTTTCTCTCTAGCTTAACATGCTTATAATCATAACTTTCGATACGTAGGTTACTTAGGGCAATGACACTAAACTCTGGTTTGTACCTAATTTTTTTATTAAATTGTGATTTATAGCTTGGATTCTTAATTAACTAAGGCATTAATTATTTTTTCCCATTTGGTTATCTAACTGTTATAGAAAGAAGCAAGATGCATGTGAAGAAATCAAGAATGATGGGAAAAAATAGCAGCGCTAGGGAGCTTAGAAACTTGGAATGCTCTGTTCACTATGATTCCAAATTGGAAGGGAGAAAAAGGAGATGGAGTGCTGGTTGGGGTAGGAATTTCTCTCTTCTGGTTATTCCCAATAAATCTTAGTTTGATCTCTTGGAATGTGAGCTGTCTTAATGCCTTAGTAAATGCAAGGCAGTAGAAGGGGTGTTAAGGAAATGGACACAGAATGTAGTTTGTTTATAGGAAACTAAATGGAGGACATCTCTGTTCACGTTATTAGGAGTTAATGGGGGACAAAACAAAACAAAATGGAGGACATCCATGTCCAAGTTATATCGCTTATTGATATTTTCAAATTGGGGGGAGCATTTTCCATACGTTAGTATTGCCTCCCACTACAAAATTCAAATCATGTGTGTGGTCTCCTTGATTGTGATAGTCATACAAAAGCAGACTCCATATTTTAATAGCAACCAACTCCATATCTTTTTTCTCTCTCATCTATTTCTCATTTTCTCTTCACGGTTGGAAGTAGCAGTAATAGCAATAGCAAACAAGAATCCTACAATGGTGAAGTTTTATGCTATTATGGAGTTAGAGCTCTACTTAGGACAAGTACGACAGAGAGCAACTCTGGCAGGCGATTTCTTGGATGTGTGAACTTCAAGGTATGTATAAATTTTTTCTTAATTTCTTTCTTTTTTTCCTTTTTGACTATCCCTTAACTTTTTTTTTTTGGTAGAGAGAGCAGTCTTGTGGGTATTTTAGTTAGGTTGATCCTCCAACCTGTCCAAAAGGGATGGAGTTTGGGAAGATTATGGATTTACAAAAGATTGAGTAGGGGCTAAAATAGAGAAATTCAGAGCTTTTGCTAAAGTTGGAAGAGATGAGGAATAAGAATGAAATTTTGTCCAAGAGGAACAAGGCCCTAGATGCATCTAAAGGAAGAGTAAAGGTGTTAAATGTCATAGTAATCATGTTAATCGCGATAGGAATTCTGATATGGTTGATTAATGAAATACTAACAGAAAAAATATTGTACTTGTCTTAAAAGAGTGTATGTATAAGTTGTTTTGTAATGAAATGATTATAATGACTATTTTATGTTATGCGTATATATGTGAATGAAAGCACAAGAAGACTAACCCCAAAAAAAAGGCACCAACACAAAACACACAAGCAAGTGAAATAGAAGGTTAGAAATAAATTAAACACTGAAAGTTTTTGTAAAATTTTGGTAGAATCCCCTATGTAAAGTGGACAAACCCGACGTTACACCCGCCATAAATGATAAACTAACAACAATAATGTCATTACCGGGCTCAATAGCAACAATGCTACTACCGAGCCCAATAACAACATCAAACTATAGTATTGAATGCCAGCAACACAAAATAGCAAGCATGTGATACAATAGAGTCATAGTCACTATTATAAACATTTCATAACCAGTTCACAAAATTCAAAATATGCCAGTCAGATTACTTAACAAAACATAACAAAAGGACTTTAGTTTAGCATTGTTCTTCAAAAAGGAATAAAAGAGTTTAGGTTGTTGACTTTTGGGTACTTATGGCTAATGTTGTTCCTTAGGAACTTGAGGGTGGTTGCCCTTGCTTGCAGCCAATGTTTTAAAGATCAGGTTGAGCCGGCCGGTTCGACTGGTCGAACCGTCGACCGGTCGGACAAACAATTCAGTCACTCGTCAAAACTCGTTTTGGTCAAAATCCAGTCAAAACCAGTCAGAACCTATTTTAGAAAAACAATTGTGTTTTAATTTCAAAATTTTAGATTTTAAGGATAAAAAATAGTGTAGAAAAATAAGATATATTTTATTACTATTAATAAATAAATTAATGACATAATTATGATATCACGGGTCAATAACGGTTGACCCAACGGTTGAACCCGTGACCCGATCTCTTTTTTGGTTTGCTCAACGATCCGATTTTTGAAACATTGCTTACAACCACTACCACTACCACATGATTTTATTATTTTTGGCTTGAGCAGGCCATTCACTTTAGTGTTTTGAACACTCATAAACATGGCATCACTTAGTCTTGTTAGTTTCTTCCATGCCTGTTGGTTCTGTTGTGGCTATAGTGGTGTTATAAGCCCCTTGCCCCTACCACTGCCTCTAGCATTGCATCCCATAGCCTTTTTTGGCACTACCTTGTCTTTGCCCGTACCCTGGCTCATTGTTTTCTTTGGTTGTTTCCCCTTCCTACCCTACATAAAAAGATGAAAAACATGAATAAGATAATCATTAAGTGTTAAATAGGAAGAAAAAAAATGATATAGCTTATGTGGGATTTTCTGGCTTCCTTCTCCAGATGCAGATGCTGAAAGTCCATTGCAAGTCCAAGAGTTGTGCCCAAGTTCTTTGCATTTATCATATCTCAAAGATGTGTAGTGCTTCCTTACTCGAATTGTATTTTTTGGTTCATCCCCTCAGCCTTCTTCCTATTCTTTTTAAGCCTATCGACCTTCTTCCTTAGAGGATGAGGCATTATTTTGTTATAATTAGTCTGTAGCCACATGTTTTGGTTAGGAATTGGGGTAATCATACAATTGTAGGTTCTGGTGAATGTAGTACAATGGTAGTACTCATTCACAAAGTCTTCTGGCCTACTCTTATTGTTGATAATGGTTGCCACTCCATGCACACAAGGTATTCCTATTACATTCAATTTTCTACAATAGCACACTCTTTGCCCAATGTCAACAACATAGGTCTTTATAGATGAAACTAACTTCAAACACAGTCTCATCAGACCATATAACATCACATGTCATAGCCTTTTTCTTAGTTTTCTCTAGCTTCTTAAAAATTTTAGGACAAATATTACTTTTGAAAGTCTTACTTAATGACATCCTAGCTTGGTACCTTTTATTAATTGTCTTCGAATCATCTTAAGCATTGTGAAGATTGGCATGTCTCTTACTTCCTTGATAGATGAATTAAATGTGTCACTTGTATAGTTGTCCATCCTATTGCCTTTGACCTTTGGACTAAGCACGCACCTAGCTCAATTGCGTGGAGATTCTCTAAGTAGCCAGTTATAGGCATCCTTGTGTTACTACCTTGATCTCTTTTATTTTTTGCTCAAATTCCTGCACTGTATAAGCAACAATTGCTCCCCACATGAGATTTTTGTATTCTTTTTTCCTTGAACAACTTGCTGAAATTTGCATGCATGTGCCTTATGCAACATCTATACTCTACCCCAGGTAAAATTTTCTTAAATGTTTGAGTCAACCCCTAAGAAAAACAAAGAAAACAATGACATGAATTAGTATTAATGATTAAAAGCTTAAAGATAATGAAAAAATTGACTTGATAAATAATGCAAATACTTATTTTTTTGCCTATCAGACATGAAATACCATCCTCTTTCTTCATGCCTGCCAATCACTGAAATTAGATTTTCCATAGACCAAGTTCAACTATTTTTGATTTCAGCTTCTACCACAGTAATTGCTAAGGGATACATTTAATTATTTACATCTCTTCCAACTGCATGCGTTAATTGACCACTATATGGTCCTTTAAGAAAGCATGCATCAAGACCAATTATGGACCTACAAGCTTCTAAGAAACCTTTTACTTGTG
>BRYE01000024.1:7239859-7242359 GCA_030159115.1 Actinidia arguta var. hypoleuca
ACTTCTTACCAGAATATATTCCATCATCTTTTTGGTAATTTAAGCATTGAGTCGACTTTCTTTCTTCACAATATTTTTTTCCATGGATTCATATGGTTCTTATTCACTTTGATCCATTTAAGATTCATGAATTATTTGAGACTTTCAATCAGATTTATCACTATAACTTCTGGGCACAAAGGTGTCGACACCACAGAACAAGGTGTCGACACTTTCTGTCAGAAGGTGTTTGTGAGACTTCCTTTTGATCAATTGAGTTATGGGACGCAATGCTTAAGAGATGCACACTTAGTAAACATGTTAACTACTAATAAACTGTTTTGTTATCATCGAAATCGAGGCTTGATTCAACAATCTCCCCCTTTTTTATGATGACAAAACTTTTCTCAATATGAATGATAACCTTTTAAGCATAAACTTTTAAGCATATACCACGTATTGCTCCCCCTTTCTTTTGTAGTTGATACCATTCTCTCCCTTTTTGTCAATACATCAAAAAGTGTGGCTTACTATAGTCATTATGGACAAATTATAACTGAATGATGCTAATTGATAATACCCTACAAATCAATCGTGCATATGTACTGAGATCATAGAGGCTCATACATTTAATTCATTATCCAGAGTAGCATTCATTTCTCAAACCACAATAGCATTCATTGAATTCATAATAGCATTCATTGCTCAAACCTCAATAGCATACCATAGTTCAAAGCACAAGTCATGCATATCATATTACAAAATACAAACTATGCATATCATAGTTCAAACCACATTATCCAAAACAAAAATAAAATAAAGTGACAGTTATGGAGAAGGAGACGTGGATGATGCATTATGAACGGGAGTGGATGGTGATGGTGATGGAGATGGTGAAGGTGACAATTCGAGAGCCGTTTCCGCGGTGTTCTTGAATTTCGATCTAAGTTTCCAATTGCGTGCACTATATCTTCAACTTGAAGTGCGAGATATGAGAGGAGTGGCATCGGAGTCATTTTTTGAAGAGTCTCTAAGGTCGGCATCGCTGTCATTTCCCTTGTCTTCCTCATCCTTCTCTGCCTCCCTTTGCTCTTTCTCTTTTTCTTCTCTTTTGCCCCCTTCTTCTTTCTTGTTTTCCTCTTCCTCATTACTTTTACTTTCACTTTCACTGTCATCTATGGGAGACTTTCCTTTCCTCACTATGTTTGACAAATTCCTTATTTTCTTTTCAACGATCACTAGTCGAAAGGCCATATTATCGATCTTCGTGTGCAACAACTTCATTGACTCAGACATTTGACTCATGAATTTACGCATTTCGACTTCGAAAACTTCTACCTCAACCCCTTCACTTTCCATCTTCTCTTTTCCTTTTGAGCTACCCCTTTTATCTATTTTCTTTGATTGTTTAAGGGTCCATTCATTTCCTATCAGTTCATATCCCATTCTCCTCAAGGTTTTTTTGTTATACTCGTCATTTACGGCTTTCAGGATTCTCACCGTTTCATCATCCAATTCTACTCGAAAGAACTTGAAAATTTTTGTTAGAAGCATTCCGTAAGGCAGGCTAATCTTTTTGATTGTGGCTTTAAACATTTGATCTAATATGAATAGAGCCAAATCAATTTTCAAGTTGGTTACATAAGCCCACAGAAAGAATAGTTCCTTGTTGGACACGTACTCAAATTTTTCAGTCTTGGGGATCAAAATTGTGCAAATGAAATGATGCACTAGTCTTAAATTCAAGGGTAACGTGTTTGCTTTGGGTTGTGCAGCTAGACTCACGTTCTCACCATAGACGGCTTGCAACTGATGTTTTCTTTGTATGCTTTGTCTTCCTATTTCATTTATTGACTTTATTTCTAGAATTTTTTGAATTATTGATCGACGATATAGTGTTATTGAAACACCCTTGACATAATTTTTTATATCATCACTGTGAAGCCCCCTCGATGCATTGGCATAGAAATAAGCCATTAATTCTGGATATACTTCATCCCTAGTTAGCATCATGGACATCCATCCTAAATCGTCCATTTTTTAACTAAAAATGAAATTGTGTGCATCAAAGAAATCATAGTCTATCCAGTGACCATTAATCACTTTTCTAAGCGAAAAATCTAAGTTATACCTTTCTAGGTATCTGTCTTCTAAGAAATAGAGAGGGTCACGTTCTTGAGATGCAGATGCCGATGACTCCCCCTTTTGCTTCTTTCCTTTTTCCTTACCTGTATCCCCCATAACCTTCCTCTTTTGTCCTTTGGGAGCTTCAGGTGTCGACACCACCAGAGCCCAGCTCTGCTTCTTTTTCCTTGAAGATCTGGTTGTTTTAGGAGCCATTTTGAAGGGTGAAAACTAATGGAGATTGGGAAGATGGTGTTTACAGAGATGGATTGAAGGATTTGAGAGAGAGAATCAAGGTCGTGGGCTTGAATCGTGCGGAGTGGAGGGAGTTTTAGAGAGAGAGAGAGAGTGGAGGGAGTTTTAAGGGTTGCGTGAAATGTCTGATTAGGGCTCAGTC
>BRYE01000024.1:7249859-7252359 GCA_030159115.1 Actinidia arguta var. hypoleuca
AGCGAACCAAATATTTTCTTTTCTCTTTCTCTCTTAAACCAAATAAGAAAAAATTGTTTGTCTTATTTCATTTTCATTTATTTATTTTCAAAACAAAACAAAAAATAATAGTTAATTTCCTTAAAAAATTTCTCATACTTACGTTTTCCTTTTCATTTCTTTGTTAAATTTTAGATTCTAATGGTATGTATCATTGTCCAAATATAGAATATAAATATTTCATAAGTTGAAGGACAAACTTTTATTTAGAGTAAAGTATTATACGGAATATAACACAAAAAAAAAAACAGAATTAATCTTGCATGTTGGAATTGGATGAAGAGGTAGCTTATATTTCGTGGTGAGGAACATGTAATACAACAGTGTGTTATTTGGGGTATAATATCGCATAGAAATATATATTTGGTCTTAAATAGATTACTAAACACGAGATATAAAAAGACGAAAGAGTCAGAAAAAAACATGTGAGCCCTAATATTTTCTATAATCGATCAAATGGTTATAACCCCCTTAAATCCCCAGCAAATGTGTCCCAAGTCTGGGTATAGCTTTTAGTCAATTAAACTAAAATATGCACTGTTACATGATGATTACGTGAGACAATGAAAATGCTCTAATTTTTAAGAAAATGAAGTTAGAAAGTGAAGTTACATTGTTTAATGAGATGAAATAATAATTTAATAAAAAAGTAAAAAAGTAAGTATTTGATTTTAAAAAAAAAGTTTCTCATTTTCGTATCCCTATTATGTTAGTTTTTTTTAATTGTGGTTTATAAAAAAAATAATTAAAAAGGTAGATTTTTCCAGGCAAAGAGATTTATCTAATTATCTTCAAGAGCGTAGAAAAACTGTGCACTAGATCTCTCTCTTTCCACGTTTTTCCAACATATATTTATCAATTTTAACTCCTCTCTCTCTCTCTCTTCTATTTTTCTCGAAATTTTTTTATATAAGTTGTGTTTGGGGTAGTTGATTTCATGTTAACAGAGTGAAGCTTTCAAATTTTACAAAAGTGGAAAAGTGAAGATTTATGTATATGAAATAAGAAAATGACCGCTTAATTAAAAAGAATGATTTATGTACATGAAATAAAAAAATAACCGCTTAATTAAAAGGAATGAAGTCATACTTTGCGAGAGTAGAGCAGGGGTAGCAAGGGGGCTGGGGATTTCCGACGTGGTGTGATGGGGGAACCAAAGGTGGATGGCACGGTGGTCGTTGACGGCTGAGGTGGGTTTGGAGGGTTGAAGATGAAGACGTTGTAGAGTTAAAGAAAGTGAATTACAAAAACTTAAAAAATTTGAATTTATTTAGGTGTGTAATTAGAAGTTGCAAATAGAAGCTCCTCTCTCTCCTAACGAACTCATAGCGTGGAGTAAATCCGCTACAGTCATCCCATTGCAGTTGTACTTCAATTGGCAAACCTCTCTCTCACCTATGCCCATTTCATTCGCTCCTAAATTGGCAAACAAGGACGGAGAATTCTAACTTTAATGTGCAAAAACATATGCAGCCTCCAATGCCAAGTAAATTTAAATTATCTTATTAATTTCTAATAATAAAAAAGTAAATAAAACGAGAATTTACATTTAGAAATGAAATGTATTCTCATGTGAATGGTAAAAAAATATACCAACAAAGGCGCAAACTACTATATTAAAATTGAACTTTGAGGACAAAATTGGTATATTAAGCATATGTATACACACAGACCTAATACATTTTTCTTGGATCACACTACAGCGAAGCCTCGCCGGCACTTTACGAAGTCCCTTTTTCAAAATAAAAGTGATATTGATAACAATCGATTCCTGCTAACCATAAAAATACACAGTTAGTGCTCTTTTTTGTTGTAATTGTAACAACTATTCAGTTAGCGTAAATTAAATCTAATCGACTGAACACACCACCAACCACATTTTTACGTGTCGTCACAACTCTCCCAGTTTTTTTTTTCTCCAATCGAACCGTAAGACACCTCTACAACAAACACAAACATTCACAAACTTCGTTGCTACACTCAACGAACACAGCAACTATCATTCTGTATGTAAACAAACGGGAAAAAGCCCTTGGTCAATAATGAAAGCATACTTTCTGCTGAAGGGGCAATGAAAAATGAAGATGAAAGGCTTTTGGCAAAAAACGAACTGTGATAGCCATTAAGCACACCAGAGAAGCAACAAATATATCCAAATCAAATTAGCACCGCCATTTTAACAGCTTCAAAATAATAAAACAGAACGGTGAATGCATAAAAAAAGACATGTAAAACAGTGACAAGTTAAGCATCACAAAACTAAAAGTGAGGTTATAATGATATTATGGAGCAGCTGGACACAGAAGATTAAATTGTCTCAAGGCCCAAGGATTCATAGCTATCACTGCTTGCTTACATTTCACTAGGTCAGAGGCAAATTTATAGCAATGCAGTGGCAATTCTACGGATTCCTAGAAACAAAAGTAGTTATATCCCCTACGTCACACGAAAAATATGAACG
>BRYE01000024.1:7267359-7284859 GCA_030159115.1 Actinidia arguta var. hypoleuca
TTTATGGCTTTAAATTCTCTTCTTTATCAACATTTTCTTGCAATGAACTCAAACACGACTTTAAGTATAAAACGCGATAAAAATATATAATTAAACTAATTTAAGGTCAATTTAAGTTGATTTAACGGTGCTTGGACTATAATTATGCAGTCCAATCAGATATACCAGTAATATCAAGGGATGGAAGAAAAAATTCTTCTTCATTTCAAGGGATGATTGGGAGTTTGCCCATGGACTGCCTCAGGAGCTTGGAGTTCCGAGGTCGTGGAGCACCACAAGTTAAATTATCCACTTTTAATACTTGTTCTTCATCCACTGATTGCTCGCCTTGTTTATTCTGACATCTAACTTTCTTTTAGCTCGTCGTTGTAACGTGCTCCCCTTCTTGACCAAGTCCAAACAAGAGAGGTTTGACCTTATATCTAGTACATTGCAAAAAGGAGAGGTCTACGCGGTTAACCCTTGCTTCAAAGAAAATGGCATCCAACAGAGGAGACAATGCCAAGGAAAAAAATTACTAGTGACGTGCCCCACATCACAAATGATGAGGGCGAGTCTCGCCATTCTCGAGATGACCATTATCGAGGTGATTCGATGGAGTATGTAGGCACCATTAGGAAGGGACTGAGGGAATCTTACCTCTCCTTCTTGATCAAGTGTTGCTATTGATACTTAGGGCCAAAATCTGGCCATCTTATCTTTATTGGGAGCCAACTAGCTCTAGCTGTAGCTCTGAGATCTGGTAGGATTCACGGTTGCCCCCTCCCCCCTAAGATAGGATGGTATGCCTTCTCTCTTTAGCTCGTCTATTCTTTGTCTTGATTAACTTGTTTATTTTCCTTTGTAGCGATGTCAACAAAAATTTATCTAAAGAAGCTCGCCCAGTTAGAGAAGGACAAGGACAAAGGCGATCAAAATATGAAGGATTTGCACCCAACCATGGGTAAAGGAATACATATTAGTGAGAAGTCGTCAAAATGGACCCAAAATGGTACTTCATACATCTCTTCGCTGAAAAAGAAACCCCAGACATTTACCAATGTCAAAAAGAAAGGGCCCCTACTTAATCCTGATGATAAGAATACGGGTGCCCCCGCCAAGTTCGATGTGAAGCCCTCGAACTCCTCGACTCAGGCGATGCCCTGAGATATACCCGTTTTTACTATTTTTGGGGAAAGGAACCTCAGCCGATCCAAGAGTAGTTTTGGGGCTTGAAGCCTCCCCTCTCAAGAATCTGACTATGGCAAAAACTTCTCCAAGGCACCGCGCTGCCCACTGACAGGAAGATGACGAGCGAGTTGGAGTCGGATGAGGTGGTCACTTGACTTTTCCACGTGTTCAGTCCGGTCAGTATCTTTCTTTAGCTTTTGCACTTAGCTTAATTCTTGTTTCTTTTGTTAAAGTTTTTGTTGTCTTCTGTAGGTAGTGGTGTTGGGTTCCTCTCTAGCTGACCGAGCTAGGAATATGAGGGACGAGGCAATGATCTAGTAAGTCACTGCCTTGTCCATCTGAGATGAGATGGCCCGAGCTCAACTAATGGTCAAAGATTTGGAGAGCAAGGTGGCTGAACTCGAGGCATCCATCAAGCAAAGTTCTAAGCTCAAGTTGGCAGGGTTGAAGAAGTACAAGGAGGAATCTGACGTTGCCGCGAAGAAACTTAAGAAGAAGATGGTCGAGCTGAGATGGAGAGTGGTCCTCGCTAAGAAGTTAGTTGTTTATGAATTCAAAGATTCTAAGGAATACAAGAAGGCTATAGAGGAGCGACTTCTCATACTTCGGTGAGGTTTTTATCAGTGCAAGAAGCAGATTAATCTTCTCTTTCCCGACCTCGACATTAATAATCTACAAATCGATCCTGATCTTGTTGACGGAGATGATGACGACGAGGAGGAAGGAAAGGATATGCGAGATGCAACCCTTCCCTAGCAGTCTTAGCCATATAGTGTGTACCGTTTTTTGTAATGGCAACATTAGTACTTTAATGGAAGTATTCTCCTTCTCTTAAAATGACGTGTTTTTTACCGTTGAATATAAATGTAATCCAGCGACATCATTTAGTAACAAGTAGGAAATATCATGAAATTGGCGAAATGACAAAGTTAACAATCTTGAAGAAATACCACTTTGTGATTTTGGCGAGTAAAACACCTTGGTAAAATAATCGAGTAATTTGGCAAGACGCAACTTGCTTATCTGGCGAATAAAATTAATTGGAAAATAACACTTAATCCTTGGAATTGGCAAATAGAATGGTGACATAATCGATAATAAGTAGGCGATATGAAAAAATTGGTGGAATAAGGGCTTTGATCAAAGCTACTGAACTTTGGCGAATCAAAGCCGCTTGGGCACACAGAATTAGTTGACTTGCAAAGTCATAAATTGGCACTCATAACAATTTGGAACAAAATCCCTATTTGATAAGATACCACGGTGAATCTAGCGAGCAAAATAATTGGAAAATTAGGTAAAATGCGACACGTTACTGGTGAATAGTAAATCCCAAAATTGGCGAGCAAACTGGCGACGTTAAACCCATGGCAATAGTAATTCTAAAGGCAGAAGAATCAGAAACAACTCGGTAATACCAATAATAAATTGGCGACATGATCTTATCAATTAATCACGGTTGGCGAAATATGCTGGCAATAACAAACAGTAATTCAAATAGGCGACATAAACATGCGAATTTGCGCCAATTATTTTGACCTTGGTGATAATTCAATTCAATGATTGCAATCATACATTGGCAATAACACTTATAATTTGGAGAAATTGGCAATTCCATTAAATTAATAATCAAAATTAAATGGAGATTGGCGATGACAATAACCAGACGACCGTAATTAGGCAACCTTGACAGCATAGTGGCCTAAGAAGCGGCGACCTAAGAAACTACTGGCAGTACTTTTTCAGGTGCTCAACATTCCAAAGGTGAGAGCGTTTTCCCTCTCATGTCTTCTAACCAATAAGTTCTTGGCCTGAAAACCTTGACAACCTTATATGGCCCTTCCTATGTCGGACTAAGTTTTTCGGCATTAAACTCATTGGTGGCTAATGTGACTTCCCTTAAGACCAGGCCACTAGGTTGAAATGCCCAATGTTTGACCTTCCTATTAAAGTCCTTCACCACTTGACAATTATAGGCAGCCTAGCGTATTTGGGCACGTTCTCTTTTCTCGGTAAGGAGATCGAGGTTAAGTCTTAGTTCTATCTCGTTAGTTTCATTGTCGAAACTCGATGTATAAAAGTTAGGCATTCCTATCTCTTCTAGTATGACTTACTCTATCCCTTAGACCAATGAGTATGACGTCTCGCCCGTTGGGATTCTACTCATCGTGTGGTAGGCCCATAACACGTTCGGGAGGTCATTCGTCCATCTTCCCTTGGATTTCTCTAGCTTGTCTTTAGATTCCTCAAGATAGTCCTGTTAGTGACCTTCACCTGGCCATTCGCTTGGGGATGTCCGGGCGAGGAAAAATGGTTGGAGATGGCAAGGTCAGAACAAAACAACTTGAACCAATCATTGTTGAACTGTTTTGCATTGTCGGAGACGATTACCCTTGGGAACCCAAACCAACATATGATATTTTTTCAAACAAAATTCTTGGTGTTTTTTTAGTGATTTTGGCGAAAGGCTCTGCCTCTATCCATTTGAGGAAATAATCTATAGCGACCAACTAAAACTTCTTCTACAATGGAGCTTGAGGCAGTGGTCTGAGTATATCTATTTTTCATTAGGCCAATGACCATGGTCTGCTCATTGGTACCATCTCGATAGGAAAAAATGGTTAACCAAAGTGAATCTCTGGCACTAGTCACACTTTTTGGTGAATGTTGTTGTGTCTGGTCCCATTTGGGCAAGAAATATCCTTGGCAAATTGTCTTTCTAACAAGTGACCTTGCCCCGAAATGGTTGTTGCATACACCTTCATGAATTTTTCAGAGCACGTATTTGGTCTTGTCTGGTTGAAGACATCTCAGAAGAGGGCCTGAGAAAGATCTCTTATAGAGGGTTCCTTGAATAAGGTAAAACCTTGCTTAACGATATTGAATTTGGCGAGCTTAGAGTTTATCGGACGATAATTCTCCACTTTCGATGTACCTGGTGATGTTGTCTATCCATGTTGGTTCTATTATTTCCTGACAAACATTTGGTTTGGAAATATCAATACTCGACTTTGGCAATAATTCAATAGGGACGTTTCTATTCGTGGTGAAATTGAAAGCGGAAGCTATATTCACCACGATATCAACTTGCTTGTTTTCTTCTTGGGGAATCTACTAGATTTCTAAGTCTTTAATCTTCATCATCATAACTTTCACTTTGTCTAGATATGCCACTATACGGAGATCTTTATCGAGGTAATTCCCTTGGACTTAATTTACCACAAGCTGGGAGTCGCTGTAAATGTCTAAGGGGTATACTCCCAATTCAGTTGTAACTCTTAATCCAGTGAGGAAAGTCTCATAATCTATCTCATTGTTGGTGGTTTTGAATCCAATACGTATGGCATATTCCATCTGCTCACTTAAGGGAGTTCGAAGAATAAGGCTGGTGCCACAGTCGTGCTAATTGGATGATTTGTCCTCGAATAGCTTCCATCTCGTCCTATTGCCAATATTCTCCTCAGCTTCCCCTCCTTTGATGAGTTCAACATCAAGATCTAGAATGTCATCTTCCTCGAAATAGGTAAATTTGGCTATGAAGTCGGGTAAACACCTAAGCCTTAATAGCCATCCTCAACCGATATTCAATATGGAATTTTCCTAACTCGATGGACCACTTGAGTAGGAAACCCGAGGTGTCAGGCCGTTGAAGGATCTTCTTGAGGGGTTGGTATGTAAATATGATGATGGGTTATGCTTGGAAATAATGATGGAGCTTCCTTGCCAATATTATGAATGCATAGGCAAGCTTCTTGATCTTCAAATATCTGTTTTCTGCTCCGAGAAGGACTTTGTTGAAATAGTACATCGATATCTAGACTTTGTCTTCCTCTTTGATTAGCACGACACTCATAGTTATTGGCACCACAGATAAATACAAAATGAGTTACTCACCCATATTGGGGACTATTCGGAAAGGGGGCGATCCAAGGTATTTCTTCAATTGCTAAAATGCCAATTTTGCCTAATTTGTCCACTCGAAGGCCTTATTTTTTCTCAAAATCTTAAAGAATGGCAAACACTTGTCAACCGACTTAGAGACGAATTTGTTGAAAGCTGACACTCACCCAGTCAAACGTTGAACATCGTGAATGCTTTTGGGCGAGTTCATCATGAGCAAGGCTTGTATTTGATCGGGGTTTGCTTCTATCCCTCGCTTGGTTACCAAGAAACCAAGGAATTTTCCAGCAATATGCCAAAGATACACTTGGAGGGGTTCAGCATCATACAATGTTGGCATAGGATGCTGAAAATTCTTTCTAGATTGGCGATGTGATCCACTATTCTAAGGCTTAACCAGCATGTCGTCGATGTAGACTTCCATTGTGTCCCTGATCAGTTCCTTGAACATTTTGTTGACCAACCTTTGGTACGTCGCCTTAGTATTCTTCAACCCAAAGGGCATTACCTTGTAACAGTACAACCTTTTTTCTGTGATGAAAGACGTTTTTTCAACGTCTGGGGGATGCATTTTAATTTGGTGGTATTTGAATAAGGCATCCATAACACTCAGGAGTTCATGTTTTGACATCACATCAACTATCAGATCTATCTTTGGGAGAGAGAAACTATCCTTAAGGCATGCTTTATTCAAATCAATGAAATCAACACTAACTTTCCATTTCTTGCCCTTTTTTGGGGTGACGACAACGTTAGCCAGCCAATTCAAATAATGAGATTCCTTAATGACGTTGGCATTGATGAGCTTCGAGACGTCCTCTTCTATAACTTTTAACCATTCAGGGGTGCACTTCCTCCTCTTCTGACGGACCGAATCGAGATTAGGGTTGGCAAAAAGCTTGTGTACAGCGACATGGAGATTTATTCCCAGGATGTTGTCTTGTGACCATGCGAACACGTCATAATTCCTCTTCAATAATTCTAGCAAGGCGTCTCATAGTCTTCAGTCAACTCGGTTTCAATCATCACAAGCCGGTCCAAATGGTTGGGGTGTATGGAGATTGGAGTCACTTCTTTCAATGGCTTGGTGTTTTTAGTGTCCCGGGAATCCAAGAGAGATGCATCCCCTATATCATCACTTAATTCCCCCATCTCGGCATCTTCTATTTGTAGTTGCTATTTGTTGCTCGATTTCATTGTCGTCATAAAATATTGCCTCACGACCTTTTGATTGCCTCTAGCCTCGTCTATCCCAATAGAGGTAGGGAATTTCATCATTAAGCGATAGGTAGAAATGATGGCCTTGATCTAACCCAACGTGGGGCAACCCAGAATGGCTTTTAGAGTGAAAGGTAATCTACAATAATTAAATATTGCCACACCGTAGTTTGGTGCGGCTCCCCAAAGCTTAGGGGCAGTTTAACCCACCCAATGGGTTGTATTGATCCTCCTCCAAATCCGACTAAATGAGTGTGAAATGTTAGAACTTATAATTCAAAGCTGTTATTACAAACAGTAAACATGTTGGATCTTATAAGCTTTCAAGCTTCCCCGTTAACCAGTCAATCATTCTGTAATTAAATATTACACGTGCTAAACGCCTGCAGATAGTAAACACGTAACTTCCCCATTGACCAACCAATTATTCTGTAATTAAATATTATAAAGGCTAAACGCCGCTAACAGAGGTTGTCGCGTGTGAAAGTTATGGTCCAATGTAGTTAAAACTCACTTTGTCCATAACTTCCTCTGTTAAAATCTTGGTGCTCCAAAGACTCATTCTATTAGTGTTAGTTTGGTATTTATAAAGACTTTAAAAAATTATTAACCAAGTGATGTGGGACTTTTTATTTTTACCCATATTTTTTTATATCAATGGTAGCACTTTGGTGATCAATTTCTCATTTACCTCTTATCTATTTTGATCAAATGAATACACTATGGTTATTCACTTACAGAGGAGAACCCATTTCATACATGGGTCAACCATTTCGATAACCAGGATTCACCTATAATTTTGGGTCCAAACCAGCTCAAACTTAATTTTTTTCAACAATTATTGTGTAAGCTGGATCATGGATTTATCGAAAAAAAAGAAGGGATGAGAAAAAACAATAAAAAACAATTTGATATTTTTTCCTAAATTTTATTTTTCTTTATTATGATATGTTTTATATTTTCTTATAATTTTTTTTTCATAAATTTAAAAGCCAAGCACAAGTGCACAACCATATCAAGAACAAGGGTGGAACCAATTAAGGCTCAAGGTGGAGGAACAGGCTCCCCTCAAATTTTTGAGTAATAACACTTATACCCCTATTAATAAATAAAATGTCTCAATTTCACCTACATATATAACAATAATACCCACATTAAATTAGTTAACAACCCTTAATTCTTTTATTTTTGCACACACTCCCCACTTATTGACTTTAAGGGAAACAAAATAACACTGAAAAAGAAAAATTAGCATCATTTTAATGCAGCTAATAATAAAATTATCATGCAAATCTAAAAAAATTAGGGACAAATACGTAATTTACTGGTATTTTAAATTATAAACTTTTGTAAATTTTTTATGTAAACTTTTTCTACTTTAGTGAATGTTTAGACTTAGTAATGTTTTATTAATGTAGATTTTGAGAGAAAAAAAAATGTGTAAAATATTTTCAAGTTGTCATTAATAGATACCCTTTCCATACTAAAATTCTAGCTTTGTCATTGTCAAGAATCATATTATTGAGTCTCCCATTTTTTTCTAGATGGGAACATCCAAAGGATGGGTTCCCCCAAGACCTCATCTCATGGTACCCATCAAGACCTCTCTCGTGGGCCTAAATTTAAGCTTACATTGGTGATCTAAATTGTACACTCGTAGACTTTTAGGTAAAGGTAATCCATGTAAAGAATCAACTCTATTAGACGTGTAAAAACACTTAAATGAATCGCATTTTTTTATAGATTACCTTATTATAAACTTAAAATGTCAATTTTATAAAACATTCTTTATATATAATAAGATAACTCAAGGTGATAATGATGTGTCCACAAAAAAACGTCTTACAAATCCCGAGCCAATGAAATTATTGAGAGGACTTCCAAACAGGCCACAATTGGAGAAATTATTTCGTGCTCCTAGGGAAAATTATAATGGGGCTCTGACCTTATAATGATTGGTCTAAATAGTAAAATCTATTACTTTTTGTCTAAATTATAGTCAATATATGCACATGTGTCATTTATTGAATAGTTTAGAGTAATGCTTCAAGAGCACCAAATAATCTCTGCCTCAATTAACATAAATTGTATTAAATTTTCAACTAATTCCTTATCACACACAATAGTCAATACCACCACCGACTATCAATGAGCTTGTGCTAATACTTAAGCTAAGTTTGGTTGAATGAAATAATAAATAGAATGAAATGCTTATACCATTGAATTAATTATTTCATTACTTTGTTGATAAAAGAGTAATGGAATAGTTATTCCATGAATAACCATTCATTAAAATATTGGAATGACCAATTTTTATTCCATTGCATTCATTACAAAATGAAAATGACTATTCCTACATTATTTTATTTTAATTCCACTCCACTCTTTATTTCATTCCTTACAAAATTCATTTTATCCAACCAAACACAACTTTATAGCCAAATAACTACCACATTGGAGGCAACTTTTATGGAGTCCAAATTTGGACTGCACTATATAATTCAAGCATTTTGAATTTTATTTTGGGTCATTTTAATGATTCAAACCGTTTATATTGTATATCTCATCAAAAAATTCAATACTATTGAAAGCTACGTTGATTAGATATAAATCAATAGTCGATCAATATCAATTTATATCAAGATATATGGATATAATCATGTGCATCATACACATTTATTAAGTTATAAAATAATATTAAATGGATATTGATTTGTGATGGGGGTAAAATCTCCACCAATGATGTTCTGAGTTGAGTACGTCGCCTAAAGGGACTACATCTCCAATAATAATCCTGGTCGCCAATAAATCTATCAAAATGTCCTCAAGATCGCATCGCCACACTATTATCGCTCACATCACCAATATTTGTGTGAGCACACCATTTGATCTTTATATTGCTAATAGGCGAGATCGATTACTTCGCCTGCCCGAATACCACCTCCATGAGGACTCCATCACCATGAGAAATCCATTTCCATAAGACTCCTTCTCCACCACCTCACCTATAGTTGCAGTTTGTTCTCCAAATAGTATTTTCCTATTATATCTCTGGTGTTCACGGGATTTCCTTCCATACTTATCTACCTGAAGATCTCTCCGAAATCTTCTCACATGGCTCTTCATTCTCCATCTATAAAAAGTCCGCTCCCTCCATCATAAAGAGGTATGAGAAAAACCTTTGCATTCTCACTTTTTGAGAGCTCTATTGCTTTATATTGCTTATCTTATTCACCTTGGTCTAATCTCCATGCCGAAGGAGTTTTGAGTAGCCTCGCCCCAACCGGTCACATATGTTCTCTTGCACAGGTCGCTCGAGTCATTGCCAAGGTCACGAACCGAGGTCACGTAATTCTAACTATTGGTTGCTCGCCCCTAGATTTTTACGATAAAAATTTGGTGTTGTCTATGGAAATGACAGTTCTCCATACCTTATACACTTGCACAACCGATAATTATCTAGACCAAGTACCAGCAGCCCTTTGGATAACAGAGCTCATTCAATGGTGAACACTAGCCAAGCTCCGGATTTTGAGGGCCTCCATCGTGAAATACATGGAATCATCGAGCAAAATAGGATCACGAATGAGAATAATACCTGCCTGATACAGCACCTCACCACTAACAATCCACCGCCTCCCATTGCACCTTTTTTAGAGGAAGTTTATCGATCTCTCCGTCCTCGCCGCTTAGGCGACCATGAGTCTCAAAGTCTCCAAAGTACAGATTGGGCGCGCTCAGTCAAAAACCAGCAATGCCGATCGCCAAGCCTATGCTCCAAACGGGAAAGAAGTCCTATTTCATCTGAGTCTCAATCATCTAGTTGGACTCAAAAAATAGAAGGCGAGAAGACCCAGAGATGAGGAAGATCACGTCGCCAAGATGGCCAGGTACACAAACACAGAGATAAATCCACCACCTAGAGGATCAGAGACCTGGATGCCAAGATCGATACCATTAACACAGGGACAAATGCCCAAGTTACTATATATACCTTAATAAGGCAGATTGAGCCTCCATTTATAGAAAGGGTGATGAGGACCAGGGTTTCCTCCAAGTTTAAACTATTATCTCAACTTAGAGTGTATGAAAGGAAGAAATATCCAATGGACCACCTGGACTCGTATAGGAACCTGATGATGCTTCAAGGAAACTCAGACGAGGTTATGTGAAAAGCCTTCTCGGCGACCTTGAAGTGTTCAACGAGAACATGGTTCAGAAAGCTGTCTTTAAGAATCATTGACTCATTTGGCGACTTGAGCAGGCTCTTTGTTGCCAATTTCATGAGTTATAGGGTCAGACAAAAGAATGCCTCTCACCTCTTCGCAGTTCACCAAAAAGAAGGGAAGAGCCTAAAAGACTACATCTCAGTTCACTAGTGATAAAGTGGTGATTATGGCGATGATGGAAGGACTCCGCCCAGGACCACTATTTTACTCTCTCTCCAAGAATGTTCCAGAGACCTAGTCGGCACTCCAAAGCAAAGTAAACAAATACATCACCATAGAGGAATTGGCTGATGCTAAGCGCAGAAGGCAAGGAAGGGATGATCACAGGAGAAAGGAGTCGGTCATTAAGAGAGCTGACTATAGGGATGAGGCGAGAAGCAAGAGGTCGGATTGAGATACTAGAAGGATGACCAATGACAAATGCCTCCGCACTCCACCTTGCCTAGCCGATCAGACCCAATCTGGTTTTACCTCCCTTTAATACTCCTATTACCAAGATGCTCATGGAATGAGGAGTTTGTAAAGTGGCCGGGGAAGATCAAGACTAACCCAAATAAAAGAAACAAGAATAAGTATTATGAGTTTCACAGGGACCATGGGCATAATACTAAGGATTGTTTTCAATTGAAGGAGCAAATAGCCGACCTAATCAAGAGAGGGTATCTGAGGAAGTATGTTACCGATCGCCCACAACCTGACTCGCCTGATAGAAGATATGGCGACAACAGACCAACGATGGGACATATCCAAGTGATCCATGGTTGGTTCGAATCAGGAAGATGTTCAAGCTCATCCCAAAAGAGACATGCCCAAAATGCTAATAAGAGAGCTGAAGAAGAAGTATACAACCTCTCCACGCCCACGACTAAAGCTCACCAACCCATCATCTTCACCAATAATGATCTGAGGGATTTACATCTCCCACATGATGATGCATTGGTCATCTTTGCCACCATCACCAATTTCAACGTGCAGAGGATTTTGTTTGACAATGGAAGTTCCAAATATGTTGTTCGTCTCAGCATTTGACAAGATGAAGATTAGGCGAGATAAGCTTAATCCGTTTCACAACCCACTGGTTAGATTTGGAGGGAATGCAACACATCCACTTAGGTGGATCAAGTTGCCTTTGACCTAAGGGATAAAGCCCCACCACACCATGGTATGACAAGATTTCATTATTGTGGATTGCCATTTGCCTTGCAATGCAATTCTAGGTCACCCAACACTTGGAAAGATCAAGGCAATCTCCTTCACCTATCATTTGATGGTGAAGTTTCCCACTTCAATGGGGATATGAGAGGTGAGGCGCGACTAGAAGATTGCCAGACAGTGCTTCATCACAACCATGAGAGCCGAATCTCCTTCAAAACCAAATGTCCAGTAGTAATTACAGAATAATGATGCCAAGATGGAGGCGTTGAGAGAGATAGAGCACACTAAGTCTCTGGAAGAAGTTACTCCAATCTCCATACACCCCGATTACCCAGATCGCCAAGCTATGATCGGGACTAAGCTGACTAAGGAGCTGTGGATTGCTCTAGTGGAGTTTTAAAAGAAGAAATATGATATTTTTGCATGGTCATAAGGTGATGTGACAAGCATAAATCCTCAGGTTGTCATTCATAAATTGTTCACTGACCCTAACCATTCTCCAGATCGCTAGAATAGAAGAAAGTTTGCCTTAGAATCCCTGAAAGTCATAGAGGATAAAGTAGTCAACCTCATCAGAGCCAATGTTATCAGGGAGTCTCATTATCTAGATTGGCTAGCCAACGTTATCGTCGCCCCCCAAAAGGGGGAAAGTAGAGACTATGTGTTGACTTTACTGGCCTCAACAAGGCCTGCCCAAAAGATAATTTTTCTTTGCCAAAGATTGATTTGATCATTGATGCAACTTCCAAACATGAGCTCCTCAACTTCATGGGCGCCTTATCAAGCTATCATTAGATCAAAATGCATCCTCCTGACATGGAGAAGATTTCATTTATCACAGAGAGGGGGTTATACTACTATAAGGTCATGCATTTTGGGTTGAAGAATGCAGGGACAACCTACTAGAGATTGGTGAATAAGATGTTCAAGGACATGATTAAAAAGACTATGAAGGTATATATAGACGACATGATGGTGAAAAGCCTCAAATCTGTTGATCACATCGCCCATTTGGAGGAAATATTTGGCATTCTGTGAATGCATCTCATGATGTTGAATCCCTCTAAATGCATCTTGGGTGTATCCTCAAGTAAATTCCTTGGCTTCCTTGTGACTAAGTGTGGGATTCAGGCAAACCCAAATCAAATTCAAGCTTTATTCGTTATGAGCTCACCCAAAAATATACATAAGGTGTAGTAGTTACTAGGCAGTAGCTACTCTTCACAAATTTGTCTCTAAATCAGCGAATAAATGCCTACCATTATTCAAGATTCTAAGGAAGAACAAAGCCTTTGAGTGTACAGATGAGTCTGAAATGGCATTCAAGCAGCTTAAAGAATATCTTGAGTCGCCACCTTTGCTCACAATCCCTAACTTAGGCGAATAACTCATTTTATATATATCCGTCTCACCGACAACAGTAAGGGCAATACTAATCCGAGAAGAGGATAGAGTTCAAAAACCAGTGTACTATATCAGCAAAGTCCTCATGGGAGCTGAGACGAGATACCTAAAAATTGAGAAGCTCACCTATGCCTTCCTGATCGTTGCCAAAAAGCTTTGCTATTATTTCTAAGCTCATCCCATTGCTGTGCTGATAGATCAACCCTTGATGCAAATTCTCTAGCAACTTGACACCTCGGAATGTATTCTCAAATGGTCTATTGAACTGAGCAAATTTCACACCAGCTACCGACCAAGGATGGCGATCAAAGCCTAGGCATTGGCCTACTTCATAGCCGAATTTACTCATGGCATTGCTCTAGAGTTTGAGATTATTCTCCCCAAGGTAGAAACTCTAGAAAAGCATAACCAGGAAGATGATCTTACCAGGTGGAAACTGTTCGTAGATGGGCCATCCAACCAGCACGGATGTGGAGTAGGACTTGTCCTACAAACTCCATTGGACGAGCAAATGGAATACGCCATTTGCATCGGATTCAAAGCCATAAACAATGAATCTGAATATGAGGCTCTCCTCGCTGGACTAAGGGTTGCATAAGAATTGGGAGTGGAATCCTTAGATGCCTCTAGTAATTCTCAATTTGCGGCGAATCAAGTGCAAGGGGATTACCACGCCAAGGATCTTCAAATGATAGTTTATCTAGATGAGGTGAAGGTTGTGTCGACGAAGATCAAAGACTTTAAGATTTGCCAAATTCTCCGGGAAGAAAACAAGAAGGCTAACGCCTTGGCT
Organism: Actinidia arguta var. hypoleuca; assembly: GCA_030159115.1. Taxonomy (NCBI): domain Eukaryota; kingdom Viridiplantae; phylum Streptophyta; class Magnoliopsida; order Ericales; family Actinidiaceae; genus Actinidia; species Actinidia arguta. Next base: position 7,281,229 of record BRYE01000024.1, read on the forward strand.
AACCTCGCCTCCAAATTTGAGTTCATCTCTGACAGGAGTATTTCCTTGGAATTCTTGCTAAGTCCTAGTATTGACATCGCTAAAACCATCTGTCAAGCAGAAGTGAACCTGACGTGGATGGACGATATCATTGCGTACCTGTGGATCCAATACCAAACTTGACGTGGATGGACGATATCATTGCGTACCTACGGATCCAATACCAAACCTGACGTGGATGGAACATTGCAACCAGACAAGCTCCAAGCTCGTCGAATCCAATACTGATCTGCCAGATTTTGTCTTCTTCATGGAATTATATACAAGAGGTCTTTCTCGGGGCCACTCCTAAGATGTCTCCAACTTGAGGAAGTAGATTACGTGCCTAGAAAAATTCATGAAGGTATATGCGGAAACCACTCTAGGGCGAGGACATTGGTTAGAAAGGCAGGCAGTTCGCCAAGTTTATTTTCTAGCCTCAAATGGAACAAGACGTGGCAACATACATGAGAAAATGTGACAAGTGTTAGAGGTTTGTCTAGTAAGTCATTTCCCTCACGCCGAGATGGTGCCAATGACCAGCCCATAGCCATTCGCCCAATGGGGGATTAATATACTTGGGCCTCTTCCACAAGCTCCGTTGAAAAGAAAATATCTGATCGTCGCCATAGACTACTTCACAAAATGGATAGAGGTAGAACCTCTCGCTAAAATCACTGAAAGAAATACCTAAATTTTTGTATGGAAGAACATTGTTTGTCGATTTAAAATTTTCAAGGTTATAATCTCGGACAACATGAAGCAATTCGACAACAATGGCTTTAAGTTATTCTGCTTGGACCTCACCATCACCCACCATTTCTCCTCACCTGGTTATCATCAAGCGAATGATCAAGTGGAAGTCACCAATCGAATAATCTTAAGGAATCTGAAGGCGAGGTTAGAAAAATTTAAGAGCGAGTGGGCCGATGATCTGCCAAGTATACTATGGGCTTACCACACGACGAGCAAAATCCCTATTGGAGAGATGTCGTATTCGATGGTCTATGGAACATAAGCAGTTATACCAGTGGAGATAGAAATGCCAAGTTTCAAGACCTCAAATTTTGACAATGAGAACAATGAAACCTAGCTAAGGCTCAACCTTGATCTCTTTAACAAAAAGAGAGAGAGAGAGCTGAGGTACGCCAAGCAGCCTACAAACACTAGGTCACTAAGTACTACAACTAGAGATTTAAACACATATATTTTGCCTAGTGATTTAGTCTTGAGAAAGATCACTCAGTTTGCAAAGGAGCTGAATGCCAGGAAGCTTGGTCTTACATGGGAAGGGCCTTACAAAGTTGTCAAAGTGTCTAAGTCAGAAATGTATTGGCTAAAAGACATGAATAGAAAGGCACTACCTCACCCTTGGAATGCCGATCACTTAAAAAAGTATTATCAGTAGTCTTGATGGTCGTCATGAGAAGAAGATTGCCTATACCGTGTGGTGCCACCATAGTCTTATGATCACCAAACTTCTTGTGGATACAGTCGCCCAGAGATCGCCATAGTTTTGATTTCTCCAAAATCTCCATATGTACGATTTTAATAGCCAAACTGCTTGTTATAATCGCCAATCTTTATGTGATGGAATAATAAAATCTCTCTAATTTGATTTTATCGCCAATATTCGCTAGTGAGTTGTGTTGCCAATATCAAAAGTTTTAATTCACCATATTTGTTATCGCCAATATCGATATCAAGATTGCCAAGGTATTTTGATCAAAAATTTTGTTATCACTAATATTAAGAGCGCCCATTCATTGAAAAATTAGAAAATGATAAGACATCTTGATCGCCAGATAGTGGATCGTTTGATTATTTATTTTGCCCTAGTGAGGTTTAACGTTTGCGCAAGATAAAACAACTTAAACCCTCCTAAGATCGTCTATTAATCAAGCTCGCTAAGTTAATTTGATTACCATAATTAAGTTCGTATTTTGCCTATTAAGGTGAAAGGACTTAATATATTCGCCCAATTGTTGAATTCGCTAGTTTCTCCAATTGAAGAGAACATCTTGATTTTAATGCCGCCTGTTTCTCCAAGATTATCACCTAAGTTAAAATCGCCAAGGCTTTCTATTTATTGCCAGGCATTGAACTCACCAATCATTTTTATTAGCCAAAGTTGTTTTAATTCACCAAGTTTATCTCGCCAGCTCTTGAGTCTAAATTCACCAATATAAGCAAAAAATATGTTGTGAAGTAAAAGAGGCAAACAAAAGAAGTAAAGGAGGCCAATAGAAAACAAGGAAAGAGAAGATTCCCATTAAAAATTGGGAGTACATATCGTCATTACCGAAAAATAAAAAAAATAAAAATACATGTGTTTAAGGAGAAATGGGGTTGGTATCACCCTTCTCCTCGCCCTCATTCCCCTTCTTTTCCTTTTCCTTTTCCTTTTCCTTTTCCTTCTTCTCCCTCTCCCTTCTCTCTTCCTCCTCATCCTCCTCGAGCAGATCTTGATCGATGTTCAGCCTTTGAGGTCTATGTTGAGGTCAAGATGATGGCAACGAAGCTGCCTTTTGCAAAAATCAAAGCCCTCACCATAATATCTGTACGCTATCATTTCAATAGCATCATGAAAGTCGTCCAAGGAATTGAAATCCTCAACGGTTGTCTTGAGCTTCTTCTAGCTCGGCCACATACCCTTCCGACCTCGCCCACTTTGCCGCAATAACATCATGATCCTCCTTGATCTCTTTTAGCTCCTTGGCAGACTGCTACTCTCAGACTCAAGCCTTGGCCAATTGATCTTCCAACTCAGTTTATCTCGCCTTCAAGCGAGGCAACCAGACCTTGGTGGAGGGTCACTTCGTTTCCCATTTCCCTACTTCGTACAGTTAGGGAAGACCCGAGCATAACCGCCTACTACAAACAAATTCCTTTGATCGCCTTGAATCAATGAAAGCATAAAAACGAGAACCGAGATCAGAACTGAATAGATACCTGACCAATGATGTGGAAAAACTTCGTGGCCACCTGATATGGGGATAGTTTTTCTATCTTTTCTTTGTCAGCAGGTGGAATTAGCCTTAGGATTTTTTTACGCCACAGAAGGACTCCCTTGTATGGAGGCTCTAGGCTCAAGAACATGCTCAGGATTGGTCGAGGAACCCTCCCCGGCAGTCGCTGATGTATTGATCGCCTTGCTTGGAGACATCCTGAATCTCCATGTTGCCCTCTTCTTAGCCTCGGGCAGCGCGACATGGCCTCCTTCCCCTTCGAGTCGTCAGCAGTTTTGCCCTTCTTGGCGGGCGTGATGTCAGGCACCTCACCCCGAGGCATTTCTCGCTGATACTTATTCCTTTCATGGCTGAAGTTGACGTCGCTGCCGAGCTCGCGCCCTTAGATCCTCCAACCAATTGGCCGAGCTTCTTTAGGCTAATTCTTTTTGACATAGCTGCAAAAAAAAAAACCAACATCAGTGAAATGAAGACATAAAATACTTGGAAAGTATGAAGATAATACCATCCGATTTGAGCTCAAGATAGTGTCTCTGAGCTTGAGCTCGAGCTACATAGTTCCAAACTCAGTATAAAGGGTCGGATTTTTACCCCAAGAATTAACAATAGTAATTGGTAAGGAAGGCAAGGTAAAACTCTCATCT
>BRYE01000024.1:7332359-7339859 GCA_030159115.1 Actinidia arguta var. hypoleuca
AAAAAATGTGAATAGTTTAATGTGGTAAAGTGTAAGTAACCCTAATTTAAAATAAATTAAATTAGTAATTTTGTATTTTTCGTTAATGGTATAGGGGCTAGTTTTGTTTCCGATAGTTAGACGGGGTGAGTTATAAGAATTTTTAGTTTGAGAGAATAAAGTAAAAAACTTGAATAGTTTAAGAGAGTAAAGTATAATTAACCCTAATAATAATAAGTAGAAACGTTAAAGTGTTTATACAAATAGAGATTGTTGTGGTAGAAATATGGGGGTGAGCAACCAACAGTTAGAATTGCTCGTAATCTCGGTACTTGACCTTGACAATGGCTTGTGCAACCTACGCAAAGAAAAAAACGTGATCGGCCGGGGCGAGGTCACTCAAAACCCTTCGGTGTGGAGATCAAACCAAGATGAATAAGCATAAGCAAAGTGCCAGAACTCTTAAAGTGTACGTAAGGAATTAGTTATACCTTTTTATGATGGGGGAGTGACTTTTTTATAGTGGGAGAATAGAGAGCCGTGCGAGGAGATTACGGCGAGATCTTCAGATGATTAAGTATGGAAGGAGATCCTGTAGATATCGGAGATAAAATAAAGAGATGACATTTAGAGAATAAATCGCGATTATAGGAGACGTAATGGAGAAGGAGTCTTATGGGGGTGTAGTCTTAATGTCATCATATATTCACAGTGGACAGTGAGGTGAAGTGTAAATAGGCGAGCTTACCGCTATAGGCGAGGTGAGCATTGATGAATATTCCATTTGTCCACTTGATATAGGCGAATACTCCTCTCAGCCATGGAGCTTGGGCGAATCTAGTACGAAAGACATGGGCAATGTAAGCTTCATCGTGGCGAAGAGATTCTGGTTGGATAAACAAGTGGAGAATTTATCTCTCATCAGTTGCCCCCTGACTCGATATGCCGAGGTGAAACACTTGGCACTGTCGAGTCATAAATCAAGGAATGCGATTCAACGTCATGGGCGCCTAATTATGGCATGTCCTTATGGGAGGACACATGGATGAAATCATTAATGGTGGAATGACATTTTGGCGGGAGTGGCGGTTTTGACCTCGGTATCCGAAACATCGCGAGATCCTATCCGTTGGAGCAAGTAGATCTCAGCCTTCGACTCCCCCTATATATATGGGGCTTCCCCACCACTTTGTACCCTTCTTGCCTTCGTTGTCAAACTACTGCCCTTGCTCCGACCTTCACCTCGCCCTCGTCACGTTGCGATTGTTTCCTTGCCTTTGATTCAGTAATTGTCACTTGTCAGACTTGTCTCCAATTTTATAGTTTAGTGTATGATCGATAAAGTTGTCGTTGGAGACTCAAAAAATTCCCTGCCTTCCTGAGTATTAGATCACTTAAGAGAAAAATCATACATGGCAAACGAAGCTACTCAGCTTCCTTCTTCCCCTAGGGTAAATACTCCCCAGCCCTAAGGTCAGATCCTCAGCTGATGATCTCCCCCTATTGAGAGGGAGATTAACACCATGTCTCAAGGCAAGCTAGATCGCCTCAGGGAGTTATTTTCTTTTCCTTCTAGCATTCAAATCAGGCTTCCTGAGGCAGACGAGACCATAACGTCTACTTGCCCAAACAAGGTAGCTTTCTACGAGGCAACCTTCCATGCTTGTCTTCACTTTCCTCTCAACCCCATCATTAGAAAATTTTTGTAGTTTTACAACATCTACCTCGCTCAGCTTGTCCCCAACACATGGCAAAGTCTCATCTGTGCAATAGTGATATGGCGAGCTCACAAATTCATCTTTTCCCTTCATGAGTTTAAGAGTTTATTTACCCTATACAAGAATCCAAAGCCAGACTCTTGATGGCTCTATTTCAAGGCCAGGCCGACGAAGACCCTGCTCAGGGGATATCCTAGCAAAGTCAAGGGATGAAAGAAGAAATTTTTTATTATCTTGGGAGATGACTGGGAGTTCTCGCCAGGATATCTAGGGAAAAAGTAGTTCCAAGGGTTCCTAGGTCATGGGGCACCCCAAGTCAGTCCTCGCCTGTTATGTCATTTCTTTACTTTACCAAGTGTAGCTCCTTGCTTGTGACAAACTGTCGTCTTACCAGAGGCCGAGCAGAAAAGGCTTAGTGATATTTTGGATTCTCTAGAGGAAGGAGATTTCTTTACAATCAAGGAAGTTCTCGAGTCTAAATATTTCTACAGGTGCTTTCAGTCCACTATTGATTCAATGGCATCCAATGATGGGGACAATGGCAGGGACACATAGATGGACAGTGCAATTTCGGTTGCGGGTGAGGAGGGTGAGTCTCATCATTCCTGAGATGAACCTTGCCAAAGCGATCATTCTCGAGATGGCTCAATAGAATACATTGGAGCTATCAGGAAGGAAATGAGGAGAGTTTTACCTTGCTTTCCTAATCTAACCTTATTAAGGCTTCTAGGGGAAAAAATTTGACCATCCATCCCTGGTTTGGAATTAGGTAGCTCGATCTTAAGCTCGGAGGCTTGGTTGGATCCAAGGTTGCCCCTCGAGCTCAGATTGTACGATTTTGTCTCCTTTCTCTTTCAATTATTTCATCTATTTTCTTGTCTGATTTTAGTTTTCTCTTTTACAGCAATGTCAAAGAAAATTAGTCTAAATAAGCTCACCTAGCTGTCAAAAAAATCCAAGATTGCCACCCCACCCACCAAGGGCATGGTGATCCAGGAGAAGTGACCTCAGGATGAGATCCCTAATACCTCGTCCAACAAAAAGGGAAAATCGCTAATGACCCAAAGGGGAAGGAGACCATGCGACTGCCCGAGACTAAGAAGAGGGCAGTAAAGTCCAAAAAGGTGGAAAGCATGGGAGCAACACCAGTACCAATTCTTGAGGAGGGCACCTCAGTCAATCCTGGTGCTATCTTGGGTCCTAGAGGCTCCATGTTGGGGAGTCCATCCGTGGTAGAAAAAATCTTGGGGGGAGTGATTCCACCTGTTGACAAGGAGAAGGTGGACAAACTCTCCCTAGATCAGGTGATGACAAAGTTCTTCCATATCATTGGCATGGTATCTATTCAGTTTAAATATTGGTTCTTATTTTTGTATTTTTATTTATTCAAGGGGATCACAAGAACTTGTTTGTAGAAAGCGATTGTGCTCAGGTTTTCCCTCACTATACGAAATAGGGACATCGGGAATAAGGCCTCATTTCAGTTCGCCCGAGCTAAGTCGACTAAGACCGAGTGGTATGCGCTCATAATTGGACCATAGAGCTGGAAATAGGGACATCGGGAATAAGGCCTCATTTTAGTTCGCCCGAGCTAAGTCGACTAAGACCAAGTGGTATGCGCTCATAATTGGACCATAGAGCTGGAAAGGCTTCTTGTTGAGTTCAGTAAATAGGAGAAAAAGGCCACTAAAGAGCTCAAGGATAAGATCAAGGTTGTGGCATTGGAGGCGGAGGTGACTGAGCTGAAGAAGCAACAAGCTCTCGCCAAAAAGTTAGTTGTTGAGGAGTTCAAGTCCTCAAATGATTTCCAATAAGTTATTGAATTCTCTACTTCCAAATATTTTGGAAAGGACTTTGATTTTTGCAAAAGACAAATTACTTACCACCATCCCGACCTCAGCATCGATCTCCAAGGCATGGGCATCAATGCCAATCTTCTCGAGGAGGATAAAGAAGACGCCTAGGAGAAGAAGAAGAAGAAGAAGAAGAAGAAGAAGAAGAAGAAGAAGAAGAAGAAGAATGGGGAGCAGGGCAATATCAACCCTCTCTCTCCTTAAACACTTGGTGTAATTCTTCCTTCTTCATTATAATGGCGAGATGTAATCCTTTTCATTTTTTAATGAATGAAAATCTCTTCTATCTGCTTGTTTCCTTCTTGCATTTTCTATATGTACAAACTAACGACATCACATCTGTTGAGATTGGCTAGATGAACTTGGCGAACATATTCTATTAACGATCATAATAAATACAATTTACCTTAATTAGGCAAATGTCAACTTAACCCATGGCGACCAAAACTTAACAAACTGGCATTGTGAAATTGGCGAATATCAATTAATCTCTTAGCGAATAAATCTTCTTGGCGAGTTTAATGCCTTGCCGAAATTTTGAAAATCTTTTAATCTCGGTATGTTAATTTGGCGATAAAAGGATAACCTCGGCGATCTCCACTTAGGTGATGTCAATAAGTTTAAGCCTACTGACGTAATTTGATGATTGATAATGGAAGGACAGGTGACATCGAATGCATAACGATATTTTCCCATATAATGAAAAAACTAGAGAATTCAACTGTTAGGTGAAACAGGCTAACTTGGCGAGCTTGATTAATAAGCGATGAGTAATTGAGCGAGTTAATCAATCAAGTTAACCTCTGGTGGTCAAGATACCTTGTTATTTTCTAATTTCTCAATGAATGGAAATGATAACAAAACTCTTGAAATTAGCGACATAATTTATTGGCGAACACTGGTGATAAAATCAAACTAGAGAGATTTTATTAAAATAATCACTACTACATGGAGATTGGCGAGCACAATAAAGACTTAAGAAATCAATACTCATGGCGACATTTCATAGTCTGGGCGACCATAATCACATGGAGATGGACAATTATAGAACTTTGGCGATATCACGATGTATATGCGATCTTCTTCTCATAGCGACCAGTATAAATACTGGTAATATTTTTTCAAGTGTTCAGCATTCCAGAGATGAGGTAGTGTCATTCCATTCATGTCTCTATCCAATAAGTTCCTGGCCGGGACACTTTGACAACCTTATATGAGCCTTCCTAAGTAGGATTGAGCTTCCCAGCGTTGGGCTCTTTTGTAGCCAGAGTTACCTTCCTCAAGACTAAGTCACCAAGTATGAAAGATTTGTGCTTGACTCTCTAGTTGTAATACTTGGCGACCTAGTTCTTGTAGGTTGTTTGGCGCACCACAACTTGCTCTCTCTTTTCATCAAGGAAATCAAGGTTGAGCCTTAGTTCGATTTCGTTGTTCTCCTTGTCGAAATTTGAGGTTTTGAAGCTCGACATTCTCATTTCCACTGGTATAACTGATTCTATCACATAAACCATCTAGTACAGTGTCTCACCAGTAGAGATTTTGCTCATCGTATGGTAAGCCCGTAGTATGTTTGGTAAGTCTTCCGCTTATTCACTTTTTGATTTATCTAACCTCGCCTTTAGATTCCTTAGAATTTTATATTTGTGACTTTCACTTGACCATTCGCTTGAGGATGACCAGGCGAGGAGAAATGGTTGAAGATGGTGAGATTCAAGCAAAATAATTTGAATCCATTGTTGTCCATTTGCTTCGCGCTATCTGAGATGATAACCTTGGCAAATCCAAATCGACAGACAATGTTCTTCTAAACAAAACTTTTGGTGTTCCTCTTAGTGATTTGGGCGAGAGGTTCGACTTCTATCTATTTTGTGAAGTAATCTATGACTACAATCAAGAACTTCCTCTATAATAGAGCTTGAGGTAGAGGTCCAAGCATGTCGATTCCCCATTGAAAAAATGGTCATGGGCTAGTCATTGACACCATCTTAGTACGAGGGCGATGACTTATTGGAGCAAACCTTTGGCACTTATCACATTTCTTGGTGTATGTCATCGCGTCCCGCTCCATTTGAGGCCAAGAATATCCTCGGCGAATAGCCTTCTTAACCAATGATCTCGCCCCTGAGTGATTTTCGCAGATGCCTTCATGAATTTCTCTAAGCACATAGTCTACTTCCTTTGGTCGGAAACATCTTAATAGCGGCCTCAAGAAAGACCTCATGTATAAAGTTTCCTGGATAAGGCAAAATACAGTTGATCGGTACTAGATCTGACGTGCTTGGAGCTTGTCTGATGGCAACGTTCCATCTCAGAGGTATGCAATAATATCGTCCATCCTCGTCGGACCTGCTACTACTTGACAAATGGTTTTGGCGACGTCAATACTAGGATTTGGCAAGAATTCTAGAGGAATATTCTTGTCAGAGATGAACTCAAATGTGGAGGCGAGGTCCTTGGCGAGGGAATCCCCTTGCACTTGATTCACCACAAGCTGAAAGTCACTAAAGGCATCCAAGGATGTCACCCTCAATTCTGATGCAACCTTTAGTCTAGCGAGGAGAGCTTTATATTCAACTTTGTTGGTGGTGGCTTTGAATCCAATGCATATAGTATACTCCATTTGTTCACCAAAAGGGGTTTGGAGAACAAGTCATGCCCCACAACCGTGTTGGTTGGACAATTCATCAACGAAGAGCTTCCACCTAGCGAGATCATCTTCCTTTCCCAGCTTTTCTAGGATTTCCACTTTGGGGAGAGTCATCTCAGGCTCTAGAGCAACGTCATGAGTAAACTCAGCTATGAAATCAGCCAATGCTTAGGCTTTGATAGCCATCCTTGGTCGATCGCTGATGTGAAATTTGCCCAGTTCAATAGACCATTTGAGAAGTCGTCCTGATGTGTCAGGTCACTGGAGAATTTGCTTCAAAGGCTAATCATTAGCATAGAAATGGGATGAGCTTGGAAGTAATGGCGAAACTTTCTGGTAGCGATCAAAAGAGCATAGACGAGCTTCTCAATTTTCATGTATCTAGTTTCATCTCTCATGAGGACTTTGCTGACATAGTACACTAATTTTTTAACTTTTTTCTCTTCTCGGATAAGCACTACACTTACTGTTGTTGGTGAGACAAACAAGTATACGATGAGCTCCTCGCCTGTGGTAGGAACTGTGAGCAAGGGAGGCAATCTGAGGTACTCCTTAAGCTGTTGAAATGCCTCATGTATGTTTTAGGGCGAGCTCATTGCATGTAGAGCTTGAATCTGGTCAGGGTTGGCTTCAATTCCATGCTCAATGACGAGAAAGCCAAAGAACTTACCCGAGGATATGTCAAAAATGCATTTAGAAAGGTTTAGCATCATACGATGCCTTAACAAAATGCCAAATATTTTAGCTAGGTGGGCGATGTGATCAGCTGCTTTCAACCTCTTGACTAACATGTCATCTATGCAGACTTCCATCGTCTTCCCTATCATCTCCTTGAATATTTTGTTAACCAATCTTTGGTATGTCACCTCAACATTCTTCAACCCCAAAGGCATGACTTTGTAACAATATAGTCATCTCTCCGTGATAGATGAAGTTTTCTTCACGTCGGGCAGATGCATCTTAATCTGATGATACCCTAAGAAGGCATCCATGAAACTGAGAAGCTCATATTTAGAGGTTGCATCAACAATCAAATCAATCTTCGGCAAATAAAAACTATCTTTTGGGCAGGCCTTGTTGAGGTCGATAAAGTGAACAAAAACTCTCTACTACCCCCTTTTTGGGGGTGACAACAACGTTGGCGAGCCAATTTGGATAGTGAGATTCTCTAATAATGTTGGCTTTAATGAGTGTCTTCGCTCTCAAAAGTGAATTCTTTACCGCAAGTATATGGGTTGCGAAGTAGTAATAAACTCGAAGTACGAGTTTCGATCCCACGAGGAGCAGTGCCAAGGTGAAAACA
>BRYE01000024.1:7359859-7367359 GCA_030159115.1 Actinidia arguta var. hypoleuca
ATTGGCGATTGTAGCAGAGATGACTAATTCATCATCATGAGGGAGATGTAAGCCTCTCAAGTCGTCATTGGTAAAGGTAATGGGATGGTGAGCTTCAATCGTAGGCGCGGAGAGGCTGTATACTTCTTATTTAGCTAGCCCATTAGCATTTCTGGCGTGTCTCTTCCGAGATGAGCTTGAACATCCTCTCGGTCCAAACCCTCCATGAATAGTCCGGATATCACTTACTGTCGGTCAGTTGTCACCATATTTTTTATCAAGCAAGTCGGGTTGTGGGCGATAAGCAACATACTTCCTCAAATATCTTCTCTTGATCAGGTCGGCTATTTGTTCCTTCAATTGGAAACAGTCTTCAATGTTGTGCCCATGGTCCCTATGAAACTCATAATAGTTTTTTCTGTTTCTATTTCTATTATGGGGATTGGTTTTTGATTTTCTCATACCATTTCACAAACTCTTCATTTTTTATCTCCATGAGCACCTGAGCTATAGGAGTATTGAGAAGAGGTAAAACCAGATAGTTAGCAAGGAGGAATGCGGGGGCATCTGTCATTGATCAGCCTTCTAATGTCTTGATCTGACCTCTTACTCTTTGACTCGTTCCTGTAATCAGCTCGCTTGGTGTCAGGCTCTTTTCTTTTGTGATCATCTCTTCCTCGTTTTTCGCGCTTGGCCTCAGCCAATTCTTCTGTGACAATATATTTATCGACTTTGCTCTGGAGTGCCAATTGGGTATCTGGAATATTTTTAAAGAGGGAATCAAACAGTGGTCCTAGGCGAAGTCCTTTTATCATCGCCATGATAACCACTTTATCACTAGGGTCCTTCACCTCCAACACAATTTGGTGAAATTGCTTGACGTAGTCTTTCAGGCTTTCTCCTTCTTTTTGGTGGACTATGAAGAGGCGAGATACATTCTTTTGCCTGACCCTACAGCTCATGAAAATTGGTAACAAAGAGCCCATTTAGGTCGCCAAATGAGTTAACGGTTCTCGGAGTTAACTTTCTAAACCATGTTCTTGCCAAACCCAATTCAAAGTTGTCGGGAAGGCTTTGCACATCACCTCTTCTGAGTATCCCTGAAGCTTCATCAGGTTCCTATACGAGTCCAGGTAGTCCATCGGATCTGTCTTCCCTTCATATACCCCGAGGTAGGATGGTAGCTTGAACTTGGATTAAACCCTAGTCCTTATGATTTTTTTAGCGAACGGAGTCTCGGTCTACCTTATTAGGGTATCTACAGTAATTGGGGAATTTTCCCCTATTTTAATGGCACCAATCTTAGCATCTATGTCTCTAATTCCTCTGAGTGGTGGATCAATCTCAGCGCCCTGGTGCATAGTCATCTTGGCAAGGTAACCTTCCTCTTCTCTTAGTCTCCTCACCCTTTATTTCGTGAGCGTGGCTACATGATTGAGACTTCGATGAAACAAGACTTCTTTCTCATCTAAAGCATAAGCTCGGTTATTAGGGTCGTCGATTTTAGGCCTGACCGGTGCTTTGGCGACTCTGAGATTCATGGTTACCTGATCGACGAGGATGATGAGATCGACCAACTTCTTCTAGGACAAGCAGAAGGAGGTGGCGAGATGTTGTATCAGGCGGCATGTTCTCGTTCATGATCCTAATTTGTTCAACTATCCCATGCATCTCACGGTGAATGCCCTTAAGATCTGGAGCTTAGATGATATTTTCCATAGGATGAGCTCTATTATCTAAAGGGCTACTGGTACTTGGTCTAGATAATAAGCGGTTGCACAGGTACATAAGGTATAAAGAACTGTCATTCTCACAGACGATGCCAAACTATTGTGGTAAAAATTTGAAGGCGAGCAACCAACAGTCAGAATTGCTCGTGACCTCAGTACTTGACCTTGGCAATGGCTTATGTGACCTGCGCAAAGGAAAAAACGTGATTGGCCGAGGCAAGGCCTCTTTAAACCCTTATAGCATAGAGATCAGACCAAAATGAATAAGCACAAGCAAAGCGCCAGAGCTCTCAGAGTGTATGCAAGGAATTAGTCATACCTTTTTATGATAGGAGAGCGACCTTTTTATAGTAGAAGAATGAAGAGCCATGCGATGAGATTACGGCGAGATCTTTGGATGGCTAAGTATGGAAGGAGATCTTGTGGATATCGAAGATAAAATAGGAAAATGCCATTTGGAGAATAAATCACGGTTATAGGAGACATAATGGAGAAGGAGTCTCAATGTCATCCTATATTCATAGTGGACGGCAAGGTGAGCATTGATGAATGCGAATACTCCACTCAGCCATGAAGCTTGGGAGAATATGGTACGAAAGATGTGGGCGATGTAAGCTTCATCGTGGCGAGAGGATTCTGGTCGGATAAACAAGTTGAGAGTTTATCCCCCATCAGAGTTGAAGGAAATGAATACTTTAACCCCTAATGTAAAACAAGTGTCAAATACATTAGGTTATACTACTCTTATAGAGTCTAATATGTTAACAAATTCTATTTCTACAACTAATAGGTTGATTAAATGGGAAAAAAATGAGTTTCCTGATAATTGAAAATTTCAAAGAGTTGTTCCCCTAACTCCTATTATTCATAGGACTAGAAAATATTGTAGAAACTAGAGATGGTGAAGTTTTTCTTAATTTTAGGAAAGAACTTCCTCAATTATCACGAAGTTTATCTAGCAGAAGTGAGTTACAATATAAGGTATCCCTACCTTCTAGTGTTAGACCATTAGTAAGTGCTCCATCTGTAACTAGTGAGCCTTGCGATAATGATGATGATATATCAATTGAAAGTGTTAAGATATCTTCTAATCATATTCCACTTAAAGTATATCAAGGGCAAAGTAATATTAGGAAGACTTCTCTTATTATCACTGAAGTAAATTTTAGTCTATAGTGGTATAAGATTATTTTCTCATAAATGGTAAATATCATTATGTTCTTAAAAAAATGAGAGATAATCTAGTTCAACCTAAGTATTCAGGTTTTGTAAGACGGTATTAAAAATATTTTAAAAATAATTTTGAATATTTCAAAAAAGAATATTATACATCTTTACAGAAAATTAAAAATATAAGCATTTTCCTGAGTGGTTTATAACTACTTATTTTGGTAATAAATAATTTAATTTTCTAGAAGAATATCAATATACTGATGAAAGTATTTTAGTTCTAAAAGATTACTCTAAAATATGAAAAACTATTGATAATAATAGTTTTCAATTTGTCCGCCCTTCTACAGCTTCCTTAGCCATAGAATATTCTTCTACAGGCTCAAAAGAACCTAAAATATTTGAAGCCACTACATATATCCTTCCTTCTCCAAGAGATAAAGACAGTAGCAAAATTATAAAATAATATAATTTTACTTATTTAAATTTGCAGATAATAAGTCAATAGTTGTCTAGAGTTGAAAATAAAGTTCAAGATCTGATTATAGCAGAAGAAAAAAAATTAGAAGATATTACTCCTAAAGTAAAAATTGAACCAATTAATATTAAGCCACCCATGAATATATCTAAATTTAATTTTATGGATGATAAAAAGTATAATGAATTCATAAAAGAATTACAAAATAAAATGAAAGAATTACAAATTAATATGCTTAAAGCATTTGACAAAGTATCTGATGTTGAAGAAGAAGAACTTGAAAAAATATTTCAAGATATTCAACATAATGAAATTAATAAAATTGTTCATAATCAAAAAAGATTTGAAGGTTATGGTGGATCTTCTAGGCATTATTATCCTAGACCAACTACTTATGATATATTATTTGAGGAAAATTTTTATCATTTTCAACCTAATTATTCAAGAAGTCAAATTTATTGTTGGAATATTAATGAAATGAATGACTATCAAATTTATGGAGTCATGCATTAAATGATTATGTATGCTACTGCTTGTAATTCAACTAATAATGAAAAAAATGATATAGCCTTAATGATCATATTTGGTTTTATGGGATCCTTAAAGGGTTGGTGGGATAATTATCTCGTTGCTGTCCAAAGAACTGAAATATTAAGAGATTTTAAATTAGAAAGAAATGAATCAGGACAGGAGGTTAGAAAATCTGATATTATATATACCCTAATTCAGGTTATTGTATATCATTTTATAGGTGTTGTCACTAATAATGATGAAAGCCAAATATATTTATTTCAAAATCTAAAATGTGTATCTTTAGCACATTTTAGATGATATAAAGATATATTTTTAGCTAAAGTAATGAACAAAACTGATGATAATTCTATTTATTGGAAAGTTAAATTCTTCAATGGCTTACCTAGCTTATTTTCTAAAAGGTAAGACAACAATTAAAAAGAGATAATGCCTCTATTAATTATGATCTATATATTTATGGTCAATTAATAGCAGCAGTAATAAAAGAGAGTTTAAAACTATGTGATAATTTAAATTACAAAAATAAATAAAGAAACAAAAATTAACTAGTAAACAAGAATTGAAAGAGTTTTGTGATCAATTTACTGTAGAAACTCCCATAGTATATTCTCATAAGTATCCTCATAAGTCTCATAAAAGAGATAAAAGTAAAAAAAAAATATTTTTTTAAAATACAAAAACCCTAAAAAGGAATATATAAGTAAATCTTCTCAAGAATATAGAAGTAAACCTTCTAGAAAAATTATAAAAAATCTTCTTCTAAGAAATCTAAAGAAAAATATAAGATAAAAGTAAAAAGAAATATATTTTTTAAAAATAAAAAAACCCTAAAAAGGAATATAGAAGTAAATATTCTAAAAAATATAGAAGTAAACCTTCTAGAGAACATTATAAAAAATCTTCTTATAAAAAATCTAAAGAAAAATATAGAAGTAAAAAAGACATTATATGTTATAAGTGTGGACATTCAGGACATTATTCTACTAAGTGTAAAATAAAACAAAAAAATAATAATCTTGATATAGAAGATGATTTAAAATCAAAGCTATTAAAATTTCTTATAAATAGTAGTTTTTCAGAGTAAGAATCTGAACCAGAAGTATCTTCTAATTATGAGTTAAATAAATCTACTTCATCTAGTGAAGAAGAAAAGAATAATGATTCTTGTTTATACTACTTCTAACAATCCTTTAAAAGTATTAGAAAAGGTTAATTACCTTACAATTAATATCTTAACAATAGATCAGAAAAATATTTTAGATCTAATAGATCAAATTTCTAATAGTAAATTAAAGAAAAGGGTTATAGAATCATTTCTAAAGGGAGAATCTAGTAAAACTAATGATTCTGACATAAAAATAGATGATAATGTTCTTATTAAAAATGAAAGAGATTGCTTAACATAAGTATTAAAAATGATGAAAGTTAATGAGTCTTATAGGCCAATTAACATTAAAAATTTAAAAATAGAAGTTAATGATCTTAAATTAGAGATCAGACAACATAAGAAAAAACAAATTCATAGTGATAAAAGACTTTTAAATCTAGATCTTTAGGTATCTCATTTAGTAAATAAGAAAAATAAAAATATAAAAATTAAAAAGTTAGATGAAGATTCTTTTAAAGAAGAACCTTTGTCTGAATTATTACTCATTAACAAAGTTTTATATCAAAAATAGTATGTTAGAATTAATTTAGTAATTTATAATGAATTCACTATTAAAAATGCTATTACTCTTATTATAGTGGTGCAGATATGAATTGTATACAAGAAGGATTAGTTTCAACTCAATATTTTGAGAAAACTACACAAACTCTCTCTAATGCTAGTGGGAGAATTATGAAAATAAAATATAAATTGAACAATATTCAAATATGCAATAAAGGCATATATATTCCAACTACGTTTTTGTTGGTTAAAGATTTATCACAACAACTTATGATAGGCATTCCATTTTTATCTATGCTTATGCCAAATGAAAAAATTTATTTTACTGGTCTATATACTATTTTATAGAATCAATCTATTGTATTTACTTTATTACACAACTAGATACAAAACTTATCAATGAGCTTAAAGAAAAGATTTTTCTTACAGAAAAATAAATAAATTTTCTACAAAAAAATATATAATATTTCTATTAAAGAACAACTACAGAATATTTCTATAAAAAATAAAATTCAAAACTTATTGCATCAATTTCATAAATGCAGTGATATTTCAAATACTTTCTGGGATAGAAAGAAACATATTGTTTCTATTCTTTATGAACCAGATTTTGATGAAAGATTTATTCCAACCAAAATAAGACCTGCACAAATAAAAAAAGATTATTTAGATCTTTATAAAAAAGAAATTCAAATATTATTGGATAAAAATCTTATTAAAAAAAGTACTTCTTCTTAAAATTGTACAGCATTTTATGTAAGTAAAAATGCAAAACAAGAAAGAGGAGTTCTTGAGCTTATTATTAATTATAAGCCACAAAATTCTGTTTTAAAATGGATTTTGTATCCTATTCTTAATAAAAAAATCTTTTAGACAAATTAAATTCTGCTTTTATATTTTAAAATTTTGATTCAAAATTTGGATATTGACATATTTAAATTGTTGAAGCAGATAGATATAAAACTGCTTTTGTAGTTTAGACATAAAAATGAGAAAAATTAAGTCTAAATTCTTCCTATTGATAGAAGTATTGAATTTGCTTTTAAATTTCTTGATGAAATATGGGATAAAACCCAACTTCCAAATATTTTTGGCCAGTTTAAATTATATTTTTGATTATTATCCTAATCTGGCATAGGATGTAGCAATCTTATATTTAAGATTGAAAAAAAAATCATCTCCATGTACAGAAGAGCATAGCAAGAATGTTCAAAAAATTAAACTAAAAGTTAAACAACTATCTTGCTTATCTCTTCCTGAAATCAATTGGAAGAAGGTTGTTGAAATTGATGCTTCAATATTGGGTATAGAGGAATTTTAAAATAAATTAATCATGAATCTAAAAAAGAAAGAGCTTATACGTTTTATCTCAAAAATGTGAAAATCTGCACAAATAAATTAATCATGAATCTAAAAAAGAAAGAGCTTATACGTTTTATCTCAAAAATGTGAAAATCTGCACAAATAAATTATTCTATTATTAAAAAAATGGTTATCTATTGTAAAATGCATTTTTAAATTTTAGGATAATTTATTAAATCAGACGTTCATATTTAGAGTTGATGGTTCAGCTGTTAAATAAGTGCTCAAAAAAAATATTAAAAATCTTGTTTTCAAGCAAATATTTGCTAGATGGCAAACTGAATTATATTCTTTTGATTTTGACATTGATTATATCAAAGGAGAATCTACCTCTCTCCCTAATTTTCTTACCAGAGAATTTCTACAAGAAAAATGATCAATTATATTGATATTCAAAAATTAAATAAGATTCTTGCAGATATAGAAAAGCTGGAGCAAAGAACATTATATATCTTTCGCTCTAGATTATTTTTTATTTCTTATTTAGGAGCTAGAGCTGAAGTTCTTATGAATAATCAATGGATTATAAAACTCATGTAAAAAGTCAGAAAAGTGTATATTACATCATCTTAAAAGCA
>BRYE01000024.1:7399859-7402359 GCA_030159115.1 Actinidia arguta var. hypoleuca
ATACTTAAAAAATCAGCTCAATCGGACATCAGAGAAAAACGTTATGGCCAAAATAGCAAGACAAGTTTTCAGTGAAATGCATTAGCATTTGAACGCTGACTGTTGGAGTTCGAACGCTCATGCAAAAATTTCTAGCATTCGAACGCTAATTTTAGGCTTTCGAACCCTTAGGCTTATGATGATTTTATTTGAGTTTTCAAGCTTCTGTGCGTTTGAACTCTGCACTGAGGAATTTGAACGCTAAGGCCAAAATCTTTTTTTCTTCCATTTTTTAAGCCATCATTCGAACTCTCAAAATTCTTTATTTTCTGTTGTTCAAACGTTGTATATTTTCAAGTATCTTCGACTTTTTCTCTTTTTTTTTTCCTTCTTAGTCCATTTTGAGGCTCTTAGAGTCCATATCTAGCGATGCTCGTTAAATGTGAATTTGTATAACTTTGTGAGATGTTTTCAACAACACATCTTTCATTCCATTCTGAGTTGCGAGTGAAATTTTTCATGTTTTCTAAGACAAATTCTGACAACAGCCTTCGATATGTGTGCCCGCACTTTGAATCACTTCTATGGCTCTAAATTCTTTTCTTTATCAACATTTATCTGCAATAAACGCAAATACGACTTTTAGTACAAAACACGATATAAAAGGGTAGAAATAACCTAATCTAGGGCTAACTTAGGTTTGTTTAGTGGTGTTTAGACTACACTTATGCAGTCCAATCAAGTGTAGCCATTGGCAACCAGGAACACTTATAGCATTCAACAGTCCCATCGAGAAAGTATTTCACCGTAAACATCCACCAGCAACCAACGATACATATCTCAGACGGAAGTGGAACCATCTCCCAAGTATCATCATCATGCAAAGATATCATCTAGCTTGCCTCCAACTAGGAACATTGAAAGCTTCCAACACTAACTTAGGAACATAGACAACAGTGACAGATATGATAAACCAACGTATGAAAAGAGATAAATGATTAGATAAAACAAACTGAACAATAGAATCTGAAGTAGAAGTGCGTTTACCCTTACGAAGAGCAATGTTAAGAGAGTCAATGTCAATGTCAGAAGCAACAAGTGAAACAGGCATAATAGAGGACACAGGCAAGGTGTCGCCAGATATAGTAAAAGGTGGTGGAACAGGCATCAAAGTAGTGGCCACCGTTTGGCGAGTAGTGAGATAGTGATTGGGATCCATAGAGGTAAAGGCAATAGAGAAGTGTGGCAATGACTCATTGTAGGTAACATTCGCACACAAAAAATGATGCCTAAGAGAGGAAAAGTAACACTTGTAACCTTTCTATGTTCTAGAGTACCCTAAAAAAAACACTTAATTACCCAAGGGTCGAACTGGTCATGCCCAAGGTTGAGGGCATGAACATAACACATACAACCAAAGACACGAGGTGGTAGAATGTATAGGGAACGATTGGGAACTAACACACGATGGGGAATTTGACCACCCAGGACAATGGAGGGCATACAATTCACAAGGTAACAAGCCGTGAGAACCTCATCACTCCAAATACGACTTAAGAACATGCAATAACACCCAACAAATGGCGCAACTTATGCTCGGCAACTCCAATTTGTTGTGGAGTGTGTGTGCAAGAAGATTGATGAATAATACTATGATCATAAAAAGGTAGACAAAGTAGTACGAAAATACTCATGAGTATTATCAGATCAAAACAACTTAATAGAAACAACAAACCATGTGTTGATTTCCATATAAAATGATTTTAAAATAGAATACGACTCAGACTTATCCTATATGAGGTAAAGGCATGTGGCACGCGAATAATCGTTAACGAAAATAACAAAAATGGTAAAACCTAAACAGGAGGGAACCTAAAAAGGGCCCCATATATCAGAGTGAACTAAGTTAAAGGGATTAGGCACACGACGCTCAACACGGGGGGGGATGGGGGAGATGTACGACTATGCTAACTTAACTCATATACTTCACAAGGAAGTAACTGACATGAAGGAACCAACTTCTTTAAATTCTGCAGGGATGGGTGACAAAAATAACAATGTAATTGGAAAGGGTTAACAGTCGATTGAAGAGCAACAAAAGACATCGAAATAATAAAGGCCACTGCGCTCAGAGTCACCTCCAATCTTATTCCCTATCTAGATATCTTGAAATACACAATGAGTTCCTAGTAATGGAGAAATTCAATAACTTGGTAAGTTTACAAATTGACAAAAGATTAAAAGAAAATTTATGAACATAATAGACATAGGATAATGAAATGGAAGAAGACAAACTAGCGGTACCTAAATCATCCATCTGCTAGGTGGATCCATCTACAAGGATGACATGATGTAGATGACGAGAAATGAAAACAGCAACAAGAACCAAAAGAGAGTTAGTCGCTATGAGAGGCACCAAAATCAAAAACGCATGTGATATGTATAGCCACACAAGTAATGAAAGCACCTATTTGGGCCATAGTAGTGGTGGTAGACTCAACAGCCAAGAGATGCTCATACT
>BRYE01000024.1:7437359-7454859 GCA_030159115.1 Actinidia arguta var. hypoleuca
GACTTTCATTTTTTACTATGAATGATTGTCCTGAGTGCGGCCAAAGTTTGGAATCAAAATTTCAAGTCTTTGTTTGTGAATGTTTCGTGGTGATTCGTTGAGGGAACCAACGTGGATTTATTTGATCTTTGGAATTGTATTTTATTTTTCTTGCAGGGTTGGGTTATAGAAGTATTGTAAACGGGGGGTGGGGGAGGTGGAAGAGGATGAACTTCTGGATAGGGAAGATGGGAAAGAAGTCTTAAGGCAAACAAGAAGAATGAGGCCAATGCTTTGACTGGGTTTGGTGATTGCACAGGTTTAGGGCTTAGCGGGGTGGAGAATATTGCTAAATGGATCGAGGTTAAGTGAATGAAGAAGCATAGGAAGAAAGCTGAGTCTTCTGGTCATGCTGAACTTGATGGTATTTGTAAAGAAGCTACAAGGATAATGGAATTTGCCGATGGTGAAGAGATTGAGAAAGTGAGTGAGAAGCACAACCTTGATGATACTGGGGGGTGGGGTGGAGTTGTCTAGTTCCACAATTGGGGTGGGATCTTGATTCAGCCCTGCGACTGTTGGAGGGGTTGAAGTGTGTTCTCCTAGAGGTGGGGTGGTTGGAGGGTTGTGGGAGATGTATGGCTACACGAGTCAAGATAGTTGGGATGCGGCCACTGGCTCATTTGGAGGCGAAAGAGAGTAAGATCATGAATGAGATTAAGAAGTCGAAGTTGGTAGTTGCAAGAAGGACTGATGTGGAGAAGCGTTTCGTTAAATTCTAGACTTTGATTCTTTTTGTTTTTGAAAAATTGTATCCCACGTAACGAATTTTGACAATGAAAATACAATGGAGTTGGTAACTTGTACCTTTGTCTTTGATTGTTGTTGTGGTGATGTATATTCCACACAAAAACAACTAGGAGATTTCGATAATGGAGCTTTCATATAACGAAAAGGAGCTTTCATGAACATGGGAGACTTTGGTAAAGGAAGAGCTTTAACATAGACATGGGAGATTTTAGCTCGTGGAGCTTTCAAGTAGGAGTACTTGTTCATAAAGCTTTGTGCGAAAAGAAGACTTGTGATATAATTTTCATTGTATGACTGACTTACAAAAGGGACGCTCACAGAGTTTCCTAAAGACAATCATAAAGTGGAGGCTCTCATTGTTCAGCTCTTTGGGGCTCCAGCTCCAGAGTTTGCTCCTCGTTCTACTTCTTGAGAAGCAAGCAGCAGAGGCCCCAACATTTTTTGGTGGGATGGCACACCATCCCGTGGCAGATAAAATAGTCAGGGTGACTCAAATCACAGCGGGAGACTTTCCTATTGACCTGGGGAAGTTCCACCTTCCCATCTCGCACCCAGACATCAAGGAGTGCTTGACCTGCCTCCACACTGGGAGAGGAGGGGGCTCTGTGGTGCGTTTACCTCTATCATTCCAATCATGGTTAGAGGAATCGAAAGTTACATAAGCCGAGGGCCCTCAGCGAAAGGGTGACCTCCACGAATATCTGCTGGGCTTTAAACAAGTTCAACTCGAACTGATGCTAAATGTTGGGAAATGGTATAGCCAGTTAACATCACCTATGGTTGCTGAAGAGAACTGAGCTAATGTAATTACTGTCACTTGTTGAATACTCTTTTTAGCTTGGATGCTTGCTGCATCCAAGATGGGGATTGGGACAATCTTCTTGACCATAGGTCCAGAGACATATGTAGGAAGCGTTGGAACCAAATGGTCAGTGACCACGGGAACAAGTCATTTGTTGAACAAGTTGAAATAATCTATATTGCCCAGATGTACTTGAGCAAGAGTGGCCTGAGACAATGGACCCTTGTTTCTTGAAGCAACTTCATAATTAAGTGCCTGATTGAAATCTCTTGAAGGCAAGCTACTAATTTAGGGATCTACAAGATATTTTTATGGAAGTTAATATTAAGCAATCTAGTATTTGGGTGGCAAGTTTTGAGCTCTTTTAATGGGATTGGAAGTAATTAAAGGGCTAATTAAAGAAGCCGCTTTGCAGCTGAGGGAAGTTTGCACAGAAAGATTGCAAATTTTCATTACGATCTATGTTTCCTTTTCTCACTCCCCATTTTCAGGGTCTTACAAACTTTTTGTAAGAAGGAAGCTATTGATATTTTATTAGAGAAGATATTATATATTGATCATTTTTCCTCTGTTGCTTTTTGGGTATGAACATTATTCCTCTAGGATTATGGGATTGGTCACTCATTGATTGTCAGGAATAATTTGCAGGATCCAATGCTAGGTTGCCAGATGTAACTTTTCCTTCTCTTGTTCTCTCGTGAAAGTGGGCATTAACTACTACCCAACAAGTAGTGGTTTAGTAAAAATACTAAAATTAAATTAAGAGTTTGGTCAAAAGCTACTGTTTCAGTGTTGTGTTATTTTTCCCATTACGGAAAAATGAGAAGTGAACAAAGCAGGCCTCTTTATTGCCTATGATCAGTGTGTAAAAGACCCCAAACTAGAGGTCAAAGGTGCAGAAAAAATACCCACCAAAGTGTCCCTCTTCCGAGTCACATGCAAGTGCAGAGCATGCTAGAAACCAGTACGTACACATAATTACCATTCACTAGCCATGACCAAATTGGTATATCCAGCTTTAAAATGATATTCATACCAAACTGATGTGTTGACTTTTAATAACAGTATATGTTGTGGTAAAAATTTAGGAGAGCAACAAACAGTCAGAATTGTTCCTTGGCCTTGATACGGAACTTCAGCTAAAGCTAGGCTGACCTGCACAGCGGCGACCTGCACACTAGTGAACTAAAGTAATCGGCCGGGGTGAGGCCGCTCAAAATCCCTCCGGTGTGGAAATTAGACTAAGGCGATCAGGAGATAATTAAAGGAAGTATGGACGAGCACAATAATAAATTTGTGTGGTGCCTGTATTGAGCGTACCTTTTTGTTATGGTGGAGTGACCTTTATATAGACGAAGTAATCAGCCGTATAGATGAGTCACAGAGAGTTCTTCGGAAGGATAAGTATGGGAGGATACCCCAATAAATTTAGAGATAACGTAGGAGGATGCCATTTGATGAGCAATCCGTATTTATAGGCGTTGTGATGGAGCTGGAGTCTATTGGAGATAGTTCTCTTGTAGAGGTGAAATTCTCAAGGAGATGGACTTTGATCAGGAGGAGGAATGATGGAGAAGGAGTCTCATGATGACAGACTTCTAATGGAGATGGAGTCTTTTTGGAGAACAAGTCTTTATGGAGATGGTCTTTGACTCGGTGAGATAGACTACCTTGCCCGATGGCGATCTAGAGAGCAGTTTGTGTAGGCAAAGTGAAGCTCAGTTCTTTAATAATATAAGGCGACCAGGAAGGTGGGTGCTGTGAACCCTTGGGCGACGTGCGTCACTTGGAATATTTAAGATTCAAAGGTGGCTTGTATTTTTCCCACATCAGCAGCCCCCTACTCGAAGTGTCGAGATATTCGTGATCTTTGAGTAACCATTAAGTAGCAATCATTGAACCACGTAGGCACTTATTACTTACGCCTCTCTCTTGTTGGACACATGGGCGAGGGCATTAACTCCTACAATAAAGTTAGGACAAAACGGTGGCGCATTAATGATGACTTTTGCCGAGATAGGCGGCCTGCTAAGGAAGGCTTTTGGAGGGAAAGGCGGTTATGAGCTCGAAATCCAAAAGGTCGCATAATTTGGGACGTTGAAGCAAATGAATCTCAGCCCTTGGTATTTCTTATGAAAATTATTTTCCCACCCCCCCCTGACACCCCCCCCCTTTGATGTGACCAATACTTTTTTTATTTTTTTTCCATTTTTGTCTTTACTTTTTCTTTCAAACTACTATTTTACCATTATTTTTTTTTCTTCTAATACTCTTTTTATTCTTTTTTTCTTTTTCACTTTTTATTACTACTATTTTGTCATAAATTTTTATTCTTTTTTTTATTACTTTTTATTATTTTTTTTAATACATTTCATAACCTCATTCTCTCTTTAAATTATCACACAACCCATATTTTTATACTTTTTAAAATTTTTATAAATAATGTCTTCAAAAATCTACAACTAAAAATAAATAAAACATTATAAACATATAATAATAAAAAATTATCCATAAAGAAAAATAAAAAAAAAAGAAGAAAAAATGAAAAAAGAAGAAAAAAAAATAATGGAAAAAACTAAAACAAAAAAAATAAAAAAAAATGAATGGTAAAAAAAAAAGCTAAAGAAAAAAAACTGAAAAAGAAAAATACAAAAATTATAAAAACGAGAGAGAGAGAGCGCGCTAGACAGAGAGAGAGAGAGAGAGGGTGGAGGGGGTAGTTTGGTCATTTCGCAAGGGGACAGGTTGCAGGTTTTTGTCAGGGGGGTGGGAGAATAAGCACTCATTTCCTATATATAGGGGGACCTACCCATTCATTTATACCTTTCGGCTTCTGCTACCAAACCGCTGCTTTCGCTTCGATTCTCTCCTCGCCCCCATTTATGGTCGCCCTCTTGTCTTTTAGTATAGTAAGTACCTTGACTTAGTTTTTACTTTCATTTTTGTAGTTTTATGTCCCATAGGCCTGAAGTTAGTCTATCAAACTTGGATTCCTTGCCTTCTTGGATATCCGACCACCTAGGAGAAGGATCATCATACATTACTGACGAGGTAAAACAATCTCCTAGATCGCCCATGGAAGAACCATCAGCCCCTGAGGTCGCCCCCTAGTCGATATTCACCCCTTAGTAGATAAAGAAAATAATATCATGACTCCCGAGGAGCTAGACTTGCTTAGGGAGACTTATTCATTTCCTCAGAGCGTACAGGTTAGACTTCCTGAGGAGAATGAAACAATACTTTCAGCTCGTCCGGGTGAGGTGGCCTTTTATGAGGTATCTTTTCAGGCGGGCCTCCGCTTTCTTATTCATCCTATCATTAGATTAGTTTTAATATTTTATAATATTTGCCCGGCTCAGCTCGTCCCTAACGCATGGTGAAGTATTACCGGTGCAATGGCGTTGTGGCAAGTGTATAAATATTATATGACCCTCTCCGAGTTTAGGAATATATTTTTTCTCAATAATAACCCTAAACCAGATTAAGGGTGGTTGTACTTCAAGGCGAGGTACAAGAAAACCCTCCTTAGAGGATACTTCAGCAACGTGAAGGGGTGGAAAAATAAATTCTTTTTCGCCTCTGGGGATAGTTGGGAGCTTCCTGATGATTCACCTCAGGAAGGAGTGCCAAGGGTTCCGAGATCATGGAATGTCCTAGGTCGATCTTAATTCCATTAGAAATTTTAATTTATTTATTAATAAAATATTAATCAAACTAATATTCTATGGTATCTTTCAGATAAATATTGTAATGATCCGCCCAAGTTGATCGGATATGAGCAGGAGCTTTTTGACGAGATTTCAAAATCGATGGCGGAACGTGGGCATTTTTTAGTCGTCATGCTTCTCAAATTGAAATCATTTCATCGGGTTTTTGGCTCTCTCGGACCTATGGTATTTGGGACTAAGGGCGAGGAGCCACATGGACATGCGCCATCAACGTCGTCGGGTGAAGTGGGTGAGTCTTGCTCTTCCCGTGGTGAACATATCCAGCAAGACAACCATTCCCGAGATGAATCAATAGAATATCTAGGGACCCTTAGGAAGGAACTAAAGAGGATTCTATCTCATATCCCCGACCTGACCTTGCTAAGATGGTCGGGGGAAAAAGTTCGAGATCCCTCTTTAGAATTTTCCCCGACTGTCTCGGGATCAAACTCGGACCCGACATCGGAATCCTGATCGAATTTCGGGTTACCTCCCGAGCTTAAATCGGATGGTATAAATTCTTGTCTATTCTTGTCATTTATATTTTCATATCTGATATTCATGCCTTATTTTGCAGCTATGTCGAGGAGGATAAACTTGAAAAAACTTGGCGAGAAAGTGGAGAAGGCCAAGGGTGAAAGCTCGGCCAAAAAATCCATTCCCGTTAAGGGAGTGGTAATTGGCAAAAAACATCCAAGGGACGAACCCTCCATCTCTCCAAGTAAGAAGGCCAAACCTGGGGATAGCCCCAAAGGGAAGGACCCTGCCATTGCCCCCAAACCCAAAAGAAAAACGTCTAGGCCTGATGATCGTCCGAGGGCCACCACCTCTTCGAAGCCCGGGGAGGGGAGCTCGCCCTCATTGGGGACTGTCCTCAGTCTTGGGGCTTCCATTCTTGAGAGCCCTTCTATAGTCGAGAAGATCCTCCGAGGAGTGATTCCTCATTCGGACCAAGAAAAGGTAGGGCAACTGTCCTTGGACTAGACCGCCACCCAATTTTTCATGTCCTTAGCTAGGTACTACCTTGACTCTGTCCTCATTTTCTTCTTGTCTTATCTTAACATGTGCTCAGGTTGATCTAAAAAGATTTGTTTGTAGCAGGTGCTTGTGCTCGGGTCCTCTCTGGTGGTCAAGGGCAGGGAAATAGTGGAAGAGGCATCCCTTTAACAAGGGCGAGCTGTCTCTTTGGACAGTGAAGTCTCCTGCCTCCAGAAGTTGTCTGGCGATTTGGAGCAGCAATTGGCCAAGGCCCGAGCTCGCGAGCAACAGGCCGGCGACGAGTTCGCTAAATTAAAAGATGAAAGAGACACCCTTGCTGAAAAGATGGAGAAGTCTGGGATTTTAGTGGTGGAGCTGAGGGAAGCCTTGGGTCGATCTAAAAAATCAACTGTGGAGGAGTTTAAATCTTCGTTGGATTTCTTGGGGGCGATTGAAGATGCTGCCTTAAAGTATTTCGGCGAAGGATTTGACTTCTGCAAGCGGCAGCTTCGTTGTCACCACCCCGATCTCGCCATCAACTTAGAGGACATGGGTCTCGATCATGACCTACTTGCCAAGGAGGATGAGGATGAAGAGGGGGAGGGGGTGAACGAGGAAACTGGTGAGAAAGGCGATGCAAATCCTCCTCCCTCGTAATTTTTTTTAGGCGATGTGTAATTATATTTAAATGAATGAGCATTCTACTTGTGTAAATTTTATTCGCACCGGCATCAATTGCTTGACACCCTTAATTGCAATGGCGATCTCTATAATGGTGATAACAAATTTTGGTAATATGGCAATGTATTTTGGCTTTGAAAATTATAATAACAAAGGCGATCAAAATGCCTTCATTTTATCAAGAATGGGCAATCTTGATTTGCGTGGCGATCAAGATGTCTGTCGTCTTAAAACGAACTGGCGATCTTGATTTATAATTTTTGATGTGGCGATCAAGATACCTCTTTCGACTTAAAACGAATTGGCGATCTCGATTTGTAGTTTTCGGTATGGCTATCAAGATACCTCCGTCGTCTTAAAACTAACTGGCGATCTTGATTTATAATTTTTGATATGGCGATCAGGATGCCTCCGTCGTCTTAAAATGAACTGGCGATCTTGATTTACAATTTTCGGTATGGCGATCAAGATGCCTTAGTCATCTTAAAACGAACTAATGATCTTGATTTACAGTTTTCGATATGGCGATCAAGATGCCTCCATCGTCTTAAAATGAACTGGCGATCTTGATTTATAATTTTTGATGTGGCGATCAAGATGCCTTCGTCGACTCAAAATGAACTAGCGATCTCGATTTGTAGTTTTCGGTATGGTGATCAAGATGCCTCCGTCATCTTAAAATGAATTGGCGATCTTGATTTACAATTTTCAATGTGGCGATCAAGATGCCTTTGTCGACTCAAAATGAACTGGCGATCTCAATTTGTAGTTTTCAGTATGGAGATCAAGATGCCTCTGTTGTCTTAAAATGAACTGGCGATCTTGATTTACAATTTTCGATATGGCGATCAAGATGCCTCCGTCGTCTTAAAATGAACTGGCGATCTTGCTTTATAATTTTTGATGTGGCGATCAAGATGCCTTCGTCGACTCAAAACGAACTGGCGATCTCGATCTGTAGTTTTTGGTATGGCGATCAAGATGCCTCCGTCGTCTTAAAATGAACTGGCGATCTTGATTTACAATTTTTGATATGGCGATCATGATGCCTCCGTTGTCTTAAAACGAACTGGCGATCTTGATTTATAATTTTCGGTATGGTGATCAAGATGCCTCCGTCGTCTTAAAATGAATTGGTGATCTTGATTTATAATTTTTGATATGGCGATCAAGATGCCTTTGTCGTCCTAAAATGAATTGGTGATCTTGATTTACAATTTTCGATGTGGCGATCAAGATGCCTTCGTCGACTCAAAACGAACTGGCTATCTCGATTTGTAGTTTTCGGTATGGATATCAAGATGCCTCTGTTGTCTTAAAATGAACTGGTGATCTTGATTTACAATTTTCGATATGGCGATCAAGATGCCTCCGTCGTCTTAAAACGAACTGGCGATCTTGATTCACAATTTTTGATATGGCGATCAAGATGCCTCCGTCGTCTTAAAATGAACTGGCGATCTTGATTTATAATTTTTGGTATGACGATCAAGATGCCTTCGTCGACTCAAAACGAACTAGCGATCTTGATTTACATGGCGATCAAGTAAATGGCGATCAAGATGCCTCCGTCGTTTTAAAATGAGCTGACAATCTTGATTTACGATTTC
Organism: Actinidia arguta var. hypoleuca; assembly: GCA_030159115.1. Taxonomy (NCBI): domain Eukaryota; kingdom Viridiplantae; phylum Streptophyta; class Magnoliopsida; order Ericales; family Actinidiaceae; genus Actinidia; species Actinidia arguta. The sequence continues at coordinate 7,445,927 of BRYE01000024.1, forward strand.
CATATTGGCGATCAAGATGCTTTTGCCGTTTAATAACGAATTGGCGATCTTGATTTACATAGCGATATATCGGTGAACAAAGATGATTAAAATAAACCAGAAGAATTTTATTACTTGGAATAAATCGACAATTATTACAATTGCATTGCTCAGGCGATCTAATTGTCATGGCGATTAGATGTATTACTGGTAATACTTTTTCAGACGCTCGGCGTTCCAAGGATGGGGCAGTGCTTTCCCATTTATGTTTTCAAGCCAATAAGTCACTGGTCTAGATACCTTAACGACCTTAAAGGGGCCTTCCCATATTGGGCCTAGCTTTCTTGCGTTTGGTTCTTTAGTAGATAGGGTAACCTTTCTTAGGACTAGATCACCAGGTAGGAACGGCCTATATCTGACTCTCTGATTATAATATTTGGCGACTTGGTGTTTATAAGCTTCTTGGCGTATTCTTGCCTTCTCCCGTTTTTCATTAAGGAGGTTGAGGTTGAGTCTTAGCTCGATTTTATTATTATCTTTGTTGAAATTTAAGGTCCTAAAACTTGGCATTCCAATCTCGATGGGTATCACCGATTCTATCCCATAGACCATGGAGTAAGGTGTCTCGCCAGTAGGAATTCTACTTGTTGTATGATATGCCCAAAGTATGCTTGGTAGGTCTTCTACCCATTAGCTTTTGGGTTTCTCTAGTCTTGTCTTTAGATTCCTTAGAATGGTTCTTTAGTAACTTCGACTTGGCCATTGGCTTGGGGATGACCAGGCAAGGAGAAATGATGTGATATAGCGAGATTTGAACAAAATTGTCTGAATTCATCATTGTTGAATTGCCTGGCGTTGTCCGAGATGAGAACCTTGGAAATTTCAAATCGGCAGACGATACTTTTTCATACAAAATTCCTTGTATTTTTCTCGGTGATTTTGGCGAGTGGCTCTGCTTCTACCCACTTGGTGAAGTAATCAATGGCGATGATCAAAAAGTTTTTCTGTAACGGAGCTTGAGGCAAAGGTCCCAGTATGTCAATTTCTCATTGGGTAAATGGCCATGGGCTGGTCATTGGCACCATCTCAGTATGGGGGAGGTGGCTTACTAGTGCAAATCTCTGGCACTTGTCACACTCTTTGGTATACGTTGTTGCATCATGTTCTATCTGAGGCCAGAAATAGCCTTGTCGAATTGGTTTTCGTACTAGCGACCTCACCGCTGAATGATTTCTATAGATGCCCTCATGAATCTCCCTCATCACATAATCGGCTTTATCAGGTCGGAGACATCTTAAAAGAGGACCTGAAAAAGATCGTTTATATAAAATTCCATGAAAAAGGCAGAACCTTGCAGATCTGTATCGGATTCGACGAGCTTGGAGTTTATCCGTTGACAGTGTGCCATGCTGGAGATAGGCGACAATTTTATCCATCCATGTTGGGTCTGTTTCTGTTGAATAGACAGATTTGGTGATCTCAATACTTGGATTGGACAGGAATTTCAGAGGTATACTTCTGTCTGATATGAAATCAAAAGTGGAGGCGAGATTGGTGAGGGCATCAGTTTTTCCGTTCTCTTCTCTGGGGATATGGCGAATGGTAAAACTTTTAATTTTTTGAGTTATGCTTTTGACTTCGTCTAAATAAGCCGCCATCCGCGTGTCCCTGGCGAGGTAGTCTCTTTGGACTTGGTTCACCACTAGTTGTGAATCACTATAAGCATCCATGGAATCTACTCTTAATCTTGTGGTGACTCTTAACTCGGCGAGGAGTGCTTCGTATTCGGCTTCGTTGTTGGTGTCTTTAAACCCAATCCGTATAGCGTACTCCATCTACTACCCTGGCGGGTTTTGGAGGACAAGTCCTGTACCATATCCATGCTGATTTAAAGATCCATCTACAAATAACATCCATCTCCCAAGATCCTCGTTTGAGCTCCCAAGGTCCTCTTCCGAGCTCCGCAATGTTGGAATTTTTTTCTCTGAGAGAACTTTTGGATCGGCTTCATGAGTGGATTCAGCCACAAAATCAGCTAAGGTTTGGGCCTTTATCGCCGTTCTTGGTGTGTAATCAATATGAAATTCACTCAGCTCGATGGACCATTTCAGAACCCTTTCCGAGGTGTCTGGTCGTTGGAGAATTTGCTTTAAAGGTTGGTCAGTCAGCAAGGAGATGGAATGGACTTGAAAATAATGACAAAGCTTTCTGGCGGCGATTAAAAGGGCATAGGCGAGCTTTTCTATCTTTATATATTTGTTCTCAGCACCTACCAAGACCTTACTAACATAATATATCGGTTTTTGAACTCGGTTTTCTTCGCGGATAAGCACAACACTTACCGCGGTTGGCGAGATGGATAGGTATATAAATAGTTCTTCGCCCGTGGTCGGAACCACAAGCAAAGGAGGCGATCTCAGGTACTTTTTGAGCTGTTGGAACGCTCTTTCCAATTCTTCTGTCCATTAAAAATTTTGATTCTTTCTTAGGATTTTGAAGAATGGCAAACATCTATCAGCCGATTTAGAAACAAATCGGTTAAGGGTGGCAATTCGCCTAGTTAGCTGCTAAACTTCATGGATATTTCTAGGCGAGCTCAGTTTAAGTAGAGCCTGAATTTGATCCGAGTTTGTTTCAATTCCTCGTTTTGTTACCAAAAATCCTAGAAACTTTCTAGATGATTGCCAAAAATGCATTTGGAAGGATCTAACATCAATCGGTGTTTTCTCAGAATGTCGAAAGCTTCTTCAAGGTGGGCGATGTGATTGGCATCTTCGACACTCTTAACGAGCATGTCATCTATGTATACTTCCATGGTCCTTCCAATCAGTTTCTTGAACATCTTATTTACTAATCTTTGGTATGTTGCCCCAGCATTTTTCAATCCAAACGGCATGATCTTGTAGCAGTACAATCCTCATTCCGTGATAAATGAAGTCTTCTCTACGTCCGAGGGGGGGAACATCTTGATCTGGTGATATCCCGAGAAGGCATCCATGAAGCTAAGAAGCTCATGCTTGGATGTGGCGTCAACTATTAAATTAATTTTTGGCAAAGAAAAACTATCTTTTGGGTATGCCTTGTTGAGATCAGTGAAATCAAAACATACTCTCCATTTCTCCCCTTTTTAGGGGCGACGACAACATTGTCTAGCCATTCCGGGTAATAGGCTTCTTTGATAACATTGGCTTTGATGAGCTTGGTCACTTCTTCTTCAATAACTCTTAATTGCTCAGAGGTGAATTTTCTTCTTTTCTGGCGAACTGGAGGATGTCCGGGATTGATATATAATTTATGCATGGCGACTTGGGGATCAATACCCGGGACGTCACCTTGCGACCAGGCAAAGACATCAATTTTTTTCCCAAGAATTTCACTAAAGCGCAACGTAGTTCGTTGATAAGTTCAGTTCCGATCATAACATGGCGATTAGGATATTCTGGGTGTATGGAGATTGGAATAGTTTCTTCAAGGGGTTTGGTATTTTCGATTTCTCGGGGGTCCAGCAAGACAACCTGTTCCACCTCATCCCTCAGAGATTCCATCTCGTCATTATCGATCGGTAATTGCTATTGGGCATTCGGGGCTGGGGAGGTTTCAATCTTCATAGCAGAAATGAAATATTGCTTGGCCACGCTCTGGTCGCCTCTTACTTTGCTTACCCCCGTTGAAGTGGGAAACTTCATTTTTAGGTGGTAGGTTAAGGTGGATAGCCTTAGTCCCACCTAAAGTTGGGGAACCTAAAATCGCGTTGTAAGGTGAAGGATAATCTACTACTATGAAGTCCTGTCAAACGGTAGTTTGGCGAGGCTCAGTTCCCAAGGTTATTGGCAACTTAACCCATCCGAGCGGATGTGTCATATTTCCTCCAAAGCCCATCAAGGGTGTGAGGAAGGGGTGCAGTTTATCGAGTCCTATCTTCATCTTTTCGAATGCTGATATGAATAGGATACCAGCCGAACTACCATTATCAACCCAGATTCTTTAAACATTGAAATTGGCGATGATGGCTGAAACAACCAAGGCGTCGTCATGAGGTAATGTAGACCTTTCAAATCATCACTGTTGAAGGTGATTGGCAGGTGAATATCAATCGTTGGTGAGAGGTTATATGCTTCTTCGGCCACCCTTTTGACACTTCATGCCTTTTCTTGGATGAATTCGAACTTCCCCTAGATCCAAATCTGCCATGGATCACTTGTATATCTTCAGTAGTTGGTCTGTTGTCGCCATATCTCCTTTCTGGTGAATTGGGTGATGGGCGATCATTAACATAATTCCTTAGATATCCTCATTTGATAAGGTCGGCCATCTATTCTTTCAGATGAAAATAATCTTCTGTGTTATGGCCGTGATCTCGGTGGAACTCGCAATACTTGTTTTTATTTCTCTTTTGAGGATTAGTTTTGATTTTTGAAGGCCGTTTGATGAATTCTTCATGCTTAATTTCTGTAAGTACTTGGGCAATTAGAGCGTTGAGAGGGGATAACACCAATTCTATATGGCGAGGTGGAGTATGGGGTCACCTTTCGCTGGTTCATCTTGAATCTCAATCGGGCTTCTTGTTCTTTGGTTCGTCGTCCCTGTAATCAGATTGCCTTGTATCAGGCTCTTTTCACTTACATCATCTTTTCCTCTTTGCCTTCGCTTGGCCTCGGCCAATTCTTCCGCGGCGATGTACTTATCAGCTTTACTTTGGAGAACAAACAACGTTTTTGGGATGTTTTTGGACAGGGAGTCGAATAGTAGACCAAGACGAAATCCTTCCATCATTGCCATGACAACTACCTTGTCACTGGGATCTTCAACTTCCAATATGGCTTGGTTAAACTGTTTCACATAATCCTTCAAGTTCTCTGTTTTCTTTTGGTGAATGGTGAAGAGATGAGATGCATTTTTCTGCCTGATCTTGCAGCTCATTAAGTTGGCAACGAAGAGCCTACTCAGTTCGCCAAATGAGTCAATGGTTCCAGGAGATAATTTCTGGAACCACGACCTTGTCGACCCCTTAAGTGTAGCGGGAAAAGTCTTGCACATGATTTCGTCTGAAGATCCTTGGAGAGACATCAAATTCTTGTATGAATCCAGGTGATCCATAGGGTCCGTTTTCTCCTTGTAGACTCTGAGCTGAGTAGGTAGTTTGAATTTGAACGACACCTTGACTCTCATTATTCTTTGGATAAAAAGTGGCTCAGTTTGTCTGATTAAAGCGTATACAGTTATTGGAGCGTTGGTCCTTGTGTTGATGGCATCAAGGCGAGCGTCTAGATCCCTAATCTTCTAAGATGTGGAATTGTCTCGGTGCCTAAGTAATTGATCGGCCCGACGAGGAGACCTCCCTCTTCTGACTTCCTCGCCTTCCAGCCCTAGAGTTTTGCTAGATGATTGTGATTCTAATGAAGAGGAGCTCCTTTCTCATCAGGAGCGGGGACTAGGAGAACGATGCCGCCTATCTCGCCCTGTACTACTGTGGATTTGGGATTCATTGTTACCCGAGAGATGAGAGCGGCGAGAAGGTGCCGGAGGAGGAGGTGGCGGGTTATTTGCGGTGAGGTGCTATATTAAGAGGGCCTAATTTTCGTTCATGATTCTTATCTATTCAGCCATACCGTGCATCTCACGGTGAAGGCCCTCTAGATCTGGAGCTTGGCTGGTATTGGCCATTGGATGAGCTCTGTTATCTAAAGGGCTGTTAGTGTTTGGTCTAGATAATAATCGACTGCGCAGGTACATAGGACAAAGGGAACTATCATTCCCACAGACAGTGCCAAACTGTTATGGTAAAAATCTGGGGGAGCAACCAACAGTCAGAATTACTCCTCGGCCTTGATACGGAACTTTGGCTAAAGCTAGGGTGACCTGCACAGCGGCGACCTGCACACTAGTGAACAAAAGTAATCGTCCGGGGTGAGACCGCTCAAAATCCCTCTGGCGTGGAAATTAGACCAAGGCGATCAGGAGATAATTAAAGGCAGTATGGGCGAGTACAATAATATAAATGTGTGTGGTGCCTGTGTTGAGTGTACCTTTTTGTTATGGTGGAGTGACCTTTATATAGACGAAGTAATCAGCTGTATAGATGAATCACATCGAGTTCCTCAGAAGGATAAGTATGGGAGGATACCCCAATAAATTCAGAGATAACGTAGGAGAATGCCATTTGGTGAGCAGTCCGTATTTATAGCATTGTGATAGAGCTGGAGTCTATTGGAGATAGTTCTCTTGTAGAGGTGAAATTCTCATGATAACAGACTTCTAATGGAGATGGAGTCCTTTTAGAGAACAAGTCTTTATGGAGATGGTCTCTGACTCAATGAGATAGACTACCTCGCCCGATGGCGATCTGAAGAGCAGTTTGTTTAGGCGAAATAGAGTTCAGTTCTTTAATAATATAAGGCGACCAAGAAGGTGAGTGCTTTGAACCCTTGGACGACGTGCGCCACTTGAAATATTTAAGATTCAAAGGTGACCTGTATTTTTTCTACATCAGTATAAATAACTATAATAGTAGTTTGGTCAAAGAGGAGGAACATAATAGCTTGTCCCCAATGTTGAAATATCATATCATACTAATGTTTCAAACTTTGATGCCACTGGAGCTTTAGTTTGCTAACTTCAGAGCCCAGATTCGTCCGAACATTCAGTTAACAAAAATAAATGAAGAATGTTTTGTATTAAATTATGTACAAATTATGATTCTGTTTATAAATTATGTACAAATCGTATCCTACATTAAATGGAAATTGGTGATGTGATCAGTGTGACATTACAGAGAGCAAAAAAGACCAAGGGACATGTGACGTTTTTGTCTTAATGATGTGATCAGTGTGATATTACAGAGAGCAAAAAAGACCAAGGGACATGTGACGTTTTTGTCTTAATGCAATGCAGTGCATTGCAACTCAGTTCATTCATTTCATCACTGCTAGCTGTCACTTTGAATGCAACCTGAGTTCATTGTTTGGCAACCATTTCAATGAGGTCCACAAATCCCATGGAAAACTTCTTTTTCTTTCTTTTGGGTAAAAGTAGTATATTATTGCTCTTTATATTTCCGAAAGAAATAAACATTTTGTTTTTGTTTTTGTTTCTTGAGAAAATTTAGTTTTCATTTGGCACCATTTCATAAGTTGAATGAAAAAAATGGTTTGGTTGAGTCAATATATGCAACGAAAAGCGTTCAATTTATTTATTCTTTTTTCTTTTTTTGCATATGACACATTTCCAAGGAAAATACAAATATGCATCATTTTCAAAGGGGTCATGTAAAAAATATCATTTTTTTTACCATAGTATTATTGTTGGTATTCATAGTAAAATTTTACACTTTGGCCCCTCTAAAATCAAGATAATTTTACCTTAACCCTTCAAAATCAAATTAATTTTATCTTGGCCCCGTTGGTCAAAATTTCTGAGTTTACCAACGCATTACTTCCAATTATGAAAAATAAAAAATAAAAGTCTTGAGTGTGTATGCAATTTGATTTTCTGTTTCTTTTCCTTTTTTTTTTTTTTTGTGTGTGTGTGTCTTCTCTTTCTGAATAAAAGTAGCTAGTGAGTTTCATTAACCCTTAATTACGAATAACTAACTTTTACTGTGCCCCAGTGACATGGTAACTGCCAACAACTGTATAAAAAATAAAGGAAAGAAAAGGAGAAGACAAAGATTCTTGTTACACAGTACAAATATAAGAGAGGATGAGATAGACAGAGAGGCCTAGTCCCCACCCACCCAACATGTTATAGAGCTGGGAGCACCACATACTTTTCATAATTTCATCCGAATATTAGCCCCACCTTATTGTTTTGGAATCCAAAACACGGGACCTTTAGAAAGGGAAAGTCAGTCCCACCTGACCTCCAACCATTGTTCTTATGTGTATGTGTGCGTATATAATTATATAGTAATAAATGTGAGTGAACAGTAATTATGATTATTAACTTTTCTTTCGATTTTACTCCTTACCAATTTTGTTTTTTTCATCATTTTATTTTTTTTTAATTTTGCCCTTAAATATTTTTTTTTTCCGATTTGACCCCTAACTATATTTTTTTTCCTATTTTTTCCCTAACAATTTTGTTCCCATCATTTTTTTTTTAATTTTTTCCCTAACCATTTTTTTTTCGATTACCATTTTTTTCGATTTTGCCCTTAACTATTTTTTTCCCTGATTACTATTTTTTTTCTCTTTCGATTTTGCCCCTAACCATATTTTTTTTTTCGATTATCATTTTGTTTGCTTGAGTGAACAGTAAAACTCAGTGACTACTATTTTTTTTTTGCAGATTTTGCCCTTATTTTTGCGTGAGTGAACAGTAAATCAATGACTCTATTTTGCTCGTCTAGAATGGCTCTATTAGATTAGGTTCTTAGTTATCAATTTTTTTTTTAATTTTGCCCCGAACCAATACTTTTTTCCCATCATTTGTTGTTCCCGATTTGGCCCTTAATTATTTTTGTTCCCATTTTTTTTTCTTCTGATTTTGCCCCTAAAATGTGAGTGAATAGTCACTCATTGACCACCAACTTTTGTTCTCATTTTGCCCCTAATCAATTTTTCTTGGTCCCATCAATTTTTTTTTTAATTTTGCCCCTAATTATTTTTTTTTTCGATTTCGCCCCTAAATATTTTTTTTTCTATTTTGCCCCTATATTTTTTTCCCCCCATTTTGTCCCTATATTTTTTTTTTCGATTTGAACAGTATTAAATGTGAGTAAATAGTCACTCATGGACCACCAACTTTTTTTTATTTTGCCCCTAATCAATAATTTTTTTTCCCATCATTTATTTTTTTTATTTTGCTTAAGAATGACTCTATTAAATTAAGTTCTTGATTAATGAATTATTTATTTGGAAAACTCACCCGTGCACAATATTTGTGACCACCAACTTTTTTTTTAATTTTACCCCTTCCCAATACTTTTCTCTATATATAATAAACGTGAGTGAACA
>BRYE01000024.1:7469859-7472359 GCA_030159115.1 Actinidia arguta var. hypoleuca
ACTCTTAAGAGGATTATCTCTAGGTAGAATAGGATAACTATTATGTATCCTACTAGAAGTCTATCACCTCCTTTCCCTTGGTCTATAAAAGAGAGGGCAGGGTATTGAGATTTTGTGTGCTTAGGGCTAAGAGCGGTGTGATATGAGTTGGGAGGCAAGATAAAAGAGATTGTGAGTTGAGAGGTGAGTCTCCAATTTGTAATCTATTCGTTCGATATTGGATTATTGTTTTCTCTCTGTGGACGTAGGCATCGTTGGCCGAATCACGTAAATATTTATTGTCTTTTGTGTGTGTGAGATCGGTTATTCATTTTGAACACAATATTTGGGTCTTTAAATTTGGAGACTTTGTAAAAAAAATGCAGATTCATCTCTATTTATGTACTAAAATTCATGTAATGTGTAATACATGTATTCGATTTATACAAAATTTGTATCATTGAAAATATATTGATATTATCTTTGAAATAAGACCAATATTGATTATATTCAAAAAAATATTTAAAACTATATTAATTTAAATTTTGGAGGAAAAGTGTAAAAATATTGAGTTTTGGAGAGAGATTGATGAATTTTTTTGAAAATTAGAGATGTGAATGGAGATTTGTGGTTAGTGTTTGCATAAATAGTAATTTGCTCTAAAATTGCTTTTTGAATAAAAATATTTTATTTGAGTCTCCAAAATGTAAACTTGGGTTGTAGATGCTCTTATCAACTAAGTCGGTGTTTGGTTTGCAATTTTAAATTAATTTTTTTTTGACTTTTTTGAACTCAAATTTAATATCTTATTATCTTTAGTGGAATACTTATAGTTTATGATCAATATATTTTACTCTTTTTGTTTTAAAAGTTTAAAAGTTTAAAAAATTAAAAGTTAAATTATAAGAGTTTACTAATGACAAAAAAGTCATTTTTTTATTCTTTTTTAAAGTGGATTCTTTTTTAGATATGGGCCATTTTTTAATTTTGTGATTTTTCTAGTTACGTAAACAAAAAAATATTTGAAGAACTATTGGAAAAGTAAAAATATAGAAATTGAGTCAAAAAGTCTGAAAATGAATTTAAAGTTGCAAACCAAACATGGTCTAAGTATGTAAAGTTGCACAAACAAAAAAATGTTGTATGATGCATATGATACCAAAATTAATTTTTGGTTTGTTCGGTTTCCAGGAAAAAAAATTCACTGAACCGTGAACCAAAATCGATCTAAAAATCTAAAGAACAAAACCAAATTTATTATGCTTCAGGTGGATTGATTTGATTATTAGGTTTAGACTAAGGTTGTAGGGAAAATCGTAAAAATCAAATCAATAGAAAATTTTGATTTGATTTGGTTTTGTAGAGCAACTTTGGTTTGGTTATGAAATTAAAAAACTCAAAATTTTTTGGTTCAATTTTATTATTTTTAAAATCATTTAAATTGAACTGAACTGAAACTTGAAACCCAAACTACCAACACATGTTTTATATGGTATTAGTAATTGGATTTTATTAAGATATTTATATGTACTTGAAATATTGTTGGAACTTGATAATTTTTTGGCACTCAAAAAGGTTAATTGCTATTTCCGGTCCAATAAATTGAAAATCGAACTGAAAATTATTCAAATTAAATTATTTGATTTTGTATCTCATTCAATTTTGTTCCTTTTTAACTTGGGTAAAATCAAAATTTCCTGGTTCAAATTATTATGTTTCAGATCCGGATTTGATTATTAGGTTTAGACTAAGGCTGTAAGAAAAATCGTAAAAATCAAATCGATAGAAAATTTTGGTTTGATTTGGTTATGTAGAGCAACTTAATTGGCTTGTTTTTGAAATTAAAAAATTCGAATTTTTGAGTTTGATTTTATTATTTTAAAAATCATTTAAATCAAACTGAAATGAAACTTAAAACCCAAGCTACCAACACATAATGGTGTTAGTAATTGGATTTTATTAAGATACTTATAATTGCCCGTGCAAAAAAAAAAAAAAAAATACACATCTTAAGAGTACTTGTTAGAGTTTCACAACCTCTTATAAACGTACATGTAAATGATTAGATAGGAAATTTTAATTATTTGTACTTACACCACTCCAACCAACAAAACCTCTATTGTAAATTATTCCCCAACATATTCATGAGGAAGTTCTAATTATTAGTTACTCATCTCAACAAAACCTCTATTGTAAATTATTCCCCAACATATTCATGAGGAAGTTCTAATTATCAGTTACTCATCTCAACACCCATGCGCACGATGGTTCCCCCAACATCTGCTAAACTAAAGAAAGAAAAGGGGCGGCATGAAAAAAAAAATAGAATGAGAGAGAGTAAAAGAATCACCACAAAACATATTTATGAGGGCACTCAAAGCTTAGTTCTAAACTGATAGACATGTAATTTTACAAATTTGTATTCTTCCCATTGAAAAGAAAATCATAAGATAGAAGCTTCATATAGTCGATCTGTCATCAATAATGATTCAGTCGGTAATTCCAACTTTGTAAATAGAAT
>BRYE01000024.1:7484859-7489859 GCA_030159115.1 Actinidia arguta var. hypoleuca
AAAGGTTTTCAAGAAGGGTAGAAGAAATGGTGAACTGGTTGGTAAGGAGAAAGTCAAGAAGAATTTGGGCCCCGAAAATCTTGTTGAATTTTTTGTAAAGAGAGAAAATAGTTGGAAGAAAATAGTTGCTTCTTTTTCGAGGGATGCTTACCAATATTGATGTAATTGGGCTATGACTTTCTTGGCATTGGTCTCTCTTGTGATCTTTCTGGTGGAAAAGGTTGAGGTAATGGGGTAAACAAAATAAAAACTTGTCTACCTTCAGCATATTGAAAATCGACCGTCTTTTCATTTTGCAAAACTTAATAGTGAGAACGCATTATCTGGTAAATTTTTTTACTTCAGACTTTTTAAGTTCATTCTATAAAATACCAACCATCGCCCGTGGTGAGTGGCAACACTGCAAAAATTGTTGCCATGAAGTTTTTTTCTACAGTCTTTGTTTCGGAGATGAGCAGTATCAGACAAGGACAGTAGCACTGGTAGTTAAACGAGTCTGTAGTAATATTCTTCTAAACTTCCTTTCTTGTATGTCATATGCTTGGTAGTCGAAAAGGGTTACTTGTTAATTTCCTTTTTTTTCCTATTGAAATTGTGGACGATCGATAATTTGCATGATGTTCCGGGCATGATTTCCTTTAGTTATATTCTTCACCAGTGAAACACTGTATACTTAGAGGTCACTCCAATTTTGTAGGACTTGCCAATTCTCCTAGACAACTGAAAAAAAAAGACATTATGAGAAGTACCATTTTGTTTGCTGTTGTGAAATATAGTACATTTACTCTCTTGCATTGATTTGTGACACATGCTTTACATATTTGTTTCTATGGACTGAACAGACTATTTTACACTGGAACGTCTATTTGCAGCAGTAATCTCTTCTCTGTTATGGCAGGAACCAAGCAAGGCTTCAGCGAAACCTTGTGTACCTGGCGGCCATTGCTGATTCTCAGCCTCAACCACCAACCATGCAGGTAAGCATCCATCCATGTAGGAATATGAACGGTTATATTCATCCTGTTTAATTGGTGCATATTGGCGTGATGCAAAATAGTAAATCAAATCCACCGCGTTGATTCTGAATGTTCAGTAATCTAAAATTGTATTTGACAACTTGCACTTTACAAGCCATGCACATAGAACTGCAAATTGGGCCGGGCTCGGTGAGCCCACCCAGTGTCCGGCCCGGAATGGGCATGACTGGGCCATCCCAAACTGTTCGGGCATGGGTTTGGCGGGTTCGGACCCGGCTTGGACAAACCCTGGAGAAGCTTGGCCTATTTTCCAAGCCCGGCCCGTTTGAGCCCATAGCCCAACCTGCCCAGCCCGTATCGCCATCCCGGATGTCTCGGTCTGTGAGTCCAGCCCATTTTGTGGGCCCAGCCCGAAGCCGGCACAAATCCATGGCAAATCAACCTCATGTGCAAGCCTATGGAGCAACTCTCAAGAATTTTTTATGAAGGTTTAGTTTCACAAAGTAACACAATTTTGGGATCTTCGTTTCTGAGCAATTGTTGAAGGTTTCGCCGTTGGTACAAGAATAGTAGTCTGATACAGAGAAGAATCATACCTCGCCTTCTTATTTGCATTGTGCTGGTCATCTTCCATCTTATTTCTATCAATCTGCAACCCTAGCTTCCTCTTAGATTCCCTGACTTGTTAATCTCTTCATGTTTTCCCTTGATATCTCTTGCCTGCCGCTTCCACTTTCCAGCCCTAGCTTGTGGGCTAGGATCGATTTTCCCCTTTTCCAGAATATGAGAGAACATTAAATTGAGTGGGCTCTTTAATGCCATGTGCCTTATGAGGAATCATTGATTTTCAGCCAAAATCTTTTAAGGCCCCAATTATCATTAGCCCTATCCACTACCTTTTCTAAGTGTCCCCCACTCTGAGAGTTCGAAACTCCACCCTGTATTGCAGTTCTCACTTTGAAAGTTAGCCCTGATCATCTCTCCACGATTGAATGTGTGAGTCTAAAGGTGCAAATTGGGTCGGGTCGGTGAGCCCGCACGGCGTTCACCTTGGAATTGGCATGGGTTAGGCGAGAGAAAGTCAAACGAACCCCTAAAAAAAACAGGCTAATTCAGGCCGGTTCAGCCCGCCTGGCCCAGCCATTTCAGGCCAGTCCCAGCATGCCAATCGGGTGAGCTGGTCCCATGGGCCGGTCTGGGCTGGGTGTTCGGCTCTCGGTCCGGGTCCAACCTGACCGGTCACATACGCGGGCTGGGCTCAGCGGCTCAGCCCAGACCGAGCCCGCTCAGACCTGCGACCAATTCAGGCTGGGCCGCCCCGATCTGGTCCAATTTGCAGCACTACATGCACAACTTACAATATCTGTTTGTTTGTTATCACTGATTCACAATACCTGCAACTGTTTGGTACGACTGTTTTTGCATGCTGCATTCCCTCTCTACTGCTTCTAGTACATTCTTGGATTTCATGGGTAATTTATTCCCACAAGTGTTCGTTACCAGTGATTTACAATATTCTACATTTGACTAGTTCCAAAGTAGTCTAGCTAAGGGGTGTTTGAACAGTGGCCTATCTGGGGGATTGTTTCTTTTTGGTTTTCGGTTTTTATTTTCCGGAAAAATGGAAAATTTGCCTGTCAAACTGTTTTTTAGACCATTTACGGGAACTTTTTGTGAACAACAATTTTCAGAAAACATGTAAAGATGCTTGTGGATTGTTGAAAATTATGTCTGTTAAAAATGAACACGATATGAAAAGGATAGCGAATATTTGCTTCCAGAAACACTTTCTTAGAAGTCTTCTTCTGCAAACTGTTCTTGAAAATAGTAACCAAACATGTTAACGAGTTCTCTGATCCATTTATGAAAACTTTTTATCCATGTTTGTTGAATGCCCGACAGTTCTCACCCAGTGGTATGATCCAGCCCGGAACTCACTACTTGCAGCACCAACAAGCTCATCAAATGACTCCACAATCGCTCATGGCTGCACGTTCATCCGCACTCTACAGCCAACAGCAGTTTCTGGTGCTGCAACAGCAGCAAGCCATGCACAGCCAGCTCGGCACGAGTTCCGGTGGAAGCAGTGGATTTCACATGCTGCGAAGTGAGGCTAATAGTACTGGTGGAAGCACCGGAGCCGGAAGCTTTCCCGTTTTTGCCCTTGGCAGTGCCGGGGAAGGCCTGCAGGCTGCTACTGGAAGGGGAGTGGCAGGTGGGTCCAAGCAAGAAATGGGATCGGCTGAAGGGAGAGGAGGGGACTCGGGAGGCCACCACGGTTGCGACGGAAGTGAAAATCTTTACCTTAAGGGTGGCAATGACGATAACTGAGTTAAAGTGAAGTTTGGCCCAGTGATCTTCATCTGTTTAAAATCTGAACTCTTAGGATAGTTTTAGGTATGGTTAACTGCTTTAAAGAACGGTGGAAAGACTAGGTGCTTCGTAGACTTATTAATCTGCTGAAAACTGCGGATTCACTTCCCGGTTGGGCCTTTGATTTTAAGACAAATGCATCTTATGGTAGTTTATTATGTAAATCTCTAGGTTAAATGATGATTTAATCATCATTGCTTCTATTCGTTCTGTCATATTTTTTAAATGATTTCTTTAGTACTTATTAGTACCCTTTTTAGCTAGAGTACCCAACATGATGTCTTTTGTCACCACCTGTGCAATTCATTTTTTATGCTTAGTTTTTCCCTCCTATCAAAAGAGGAAAATACGTCCGAGTGTAGTATCCATGAATGAGTGCTTGGGAGGGGTAGATTATTTGGGCCGTATAGGTTGAACTTAAATAAAAAAGAGAATACTTACAAACTGAGTCTTGTTTTTATTATTATTTTTATCGGTAATGTAAATTTTTTATTAATAAATAATAAAATTAAAGATACAACGGGAGATAAAGGCACGAGAGCTTTAGAGAGTACACAAACTCTTAATGTTGCTACCGGCAAAAATTAACTCAACCAACTCCTCAGCTTCCTAGAATAAAAAACAAAAAATAGAAATAAGAAAAAACTAAACAATTAAAAACAAAAATAGAAATAATTAACTCAACCAACTCCTCAGCTACCTAGAATGAAAACAAAAATAAAAATAAGAAAAAACTACACCATTAATTGGCAAGATGCCTACTAGCACACAAGTAAAGTTAGAAACCCTATAAATCAAAAGTCTCCCACCTAAGAAGCCCCCCAAATCCACCAATGTCCCAAAGTCACCAAACAGAAAAACATTTCTATCACTAGAAATCACCACCCTCGGCAGCCATACCCATGCCCACGGTCTTCCACCTGAAACCGACTACCATCGTCTACCACCTAAAAAACTGCCATGCCAGCTGCTTCAACGAACTGAGTCTTGGTTTGTTATTCATCAATAGAAGTCATCCTTCTGTTATGGCCTTTCTAATGCTTGACTTGACATTTTACAATAGAATCGCAATTTAGTTTCTGAAAGTACTATCAAGCTAAGATTAACCTCGGTTTATTGGAAAACCTAGACGTGTTGATGTACTTTAAAAGAAATTAACTTGACTGGGCTATGTACGACATGGAAGTATTGATCTATAAATGCCCTTTTCCGTCTTATCATTTGTCTCATAACACCTTGTACTCTGATATACATTGGCACCTTGACAATAATAGAATATCTACATACGTAGCTGCCATTCGCAATTTATTTTTTGATGAGAATATTAATGCTACGCGATGATTAGGTCGATAATTCCATGATAAAAAAAGGAAGATACATAAAGCAGTGTATTAAATGAATGAATATTTTTAAATTTTTACTCATTTAAATTTCTTTTCATGCGCTAATGGCCGATCTTCATAGATCCCTATCTTTCCATGTGTTTTTTTTGTTGTAGGAAGTCATGTCATTTTTATTGGTTTGTCTTAGAAATTGATAATCTACATGCTCAAACGATACGTTTATTTGTACATGCATATATACAAATTTGAATGTGCAAATAAATTGTTTGGGAAGTACAATAAAATATTATTTTTTATATATTGTAGT
>BRYE01000024.1:7494859-7507359 GCA_030159115.1 Actinidia arguta var. hypoleuca
TATTTTTTTCAATTTAGAATTTTAAGTCTTCAATTTGAAATTATATGTCTGAGGTTAGCAAAAATAGTTAAATTTCATCAATTATTTTTCTTTAGATATTGTTATTCAACATGGTCCATTTTTTATAGATCTACACGAAAGGATTCCAAAAATATTTTTTTTTTCAAAACACCTACATACGTAGATAAAACTTGTGTAGTACTGAAGCTTTTAGCAAATGAGGTTCATGTTTATTCTTCAATGCATGGGTTATGGCCTTGCTAATGCTTTGATGGACTTTTTACTATCTTAATTTATATTTTCTAAAAGTATGAATCAAGCTATAACTTAACCTAGGCTTATAGAAAATCTTACAAGTGTTGTATGATTTATCAGAAAACCAACTGCAATATTTTAAGTAGCATTTTGGTTTTTGAAGCATCTCGCTTTTATTTCAAGAAATTAACTTGACAGAGCTCCAACATGGGTGTTAGAGAGGATAGAGTCTTCTAATTTAAAATTAATTGATAATAGATAGAGTAGCCTCTCGAGGAGATATATCAAACTTGGGTGACTAAGGTAAGTGATGTCAAACAAGTCTAACACTTCACCCATGTATATCGCGGATGCACGTGGAGATGATGAAGAGATGGTGAAGTGAGACCCAGGCAGAGACTTTCCCACGCGAGAGTTATGTGATGAGACGAGAGAGCCACCCAAGACCTAGCTTTGATGTTATGTTAGACAGGATCGATGCGTCCAACCTAAAACCAATTGATAATAGGTGGAGTAGGCTCTCAAGAAGATATATCATGCTTGGGTGGATGAGGTAATCGATGTGAGACAAGTCTAACAGTTTTTTTAAATAGTACAGAGGGAGAGAAAAGACTTGTATTTTTGTGTATTTGTAATGTGTTACAATGATCTCTTTATATAAGTGGAAGGATGATCTATATAAGGAAATATAATCAATCATAATATTACAGAATAATACAAAAGAGGAAATATAATATTACATAATATATTGCAATATATTTTGCAATATAAAGAAGTAGAATATTGCAGAATGTGATAAAGCAGAGACCAATCTGAGTTTGAAAACGAGATCAGAGAAATGTTCGGCTAGGTGAACTTTGGTGAAGATATCTGCAGTCTAATCAGCAGAAGAAATAAAGCAAAGGTGAATTGTGCCTCGAGCAATAAGTTGGTGCACAAAATGACAGTCGATCTCAATATGATTGGTGGGATCATGGAAACATCATTATGGCCAATCTAGATAGCACTACAATTATCATAATATAAGGTAGTGGCGGTAGAAGGAGCGACACCCATGTCATCAAGAAACCATTGAAGCCATAGAAGTCCTGAGTAGTATCAGCGAATGCACGATATTCAGCTTCGGTGCTAGACCTTACATTGACGATTTGCTTCAAACTAAGCCAAGAGATAACAAAATCACCCCAAAAGAAGCAATAACCCATAGTTTAACAACGATTAGTCAGGTCATGAACCCAATCAGCATCAAAGTAAACACGTAAATTAAGGGATGGAGAGGACAAATAATGGAGACCATGAAAAAAGGTGCCTTTGACATAGTGAAGAATGTGGAGAATAGCAGCCTAATGAACAGATCGAGGAGCAGTCATAAATTGGCTAACCAAAAAAAGTTGGGTGATATTTAGATGCGTAATAGTGAGATAAATAAGGTTGCTAACAAGTTGTTGATAGAGTGTAGTGTCAAATAATGGTGAGCCGTCTAAAGAAGTAAGGCGAGCATTAGGCTCAGGAGGGGTATTAGCAGTATTGCTATTAGTAAGGCCGGCATGGGCCAAAAGATCAGAACACACTTGGCTTGAGAAAGATAATGGCCACTAGGATCAGATGAGATATCAAGGCCTAAAAAATAACTTAAAGTGCCCAAATCTTTCATTTCAAAGTGGTCGCTGAGGAAGTGCTTGAGATCAAATATCCTAGTAGTATCATTTCTAGTAAAAATAATATCATCAACATAAATGAGGAGAAGAATTGTGCCATGCTCAGATTTGCGAACAAAGAGAGTAGAATCGTTTAGGCTAGAAAACAACCCAAAGATGGAAATAGTAGCATTAAACTTGGCAAACCAAGCACAAGGAACCTGTTTGAGACCATAAAGAGCACATCGAAGTATTGACTTTGTGGGGAGGATGTGGAAATCCAGGAGGTGACTGCATATAGACTACATCAATAAGATCACCATTGAGGAAAGCATTTTTGACATCCATTTGAAACAACCCCGACTTGCGAATGGTTGCAACTGTAAGTAAACTCTGAACAAATGTAAGATAAGCAATAAGGGAAAACGTTTCTTCATAATATATGTTGTACTCTTGGTTCTAGTCCTTTGCAATAAGACAAGCTTTATATCATTCGATAGAGCCATCAAATCGAGTCTTAATTTTGTAGACCCATTTACACCCAACCACAGTCGTGCCCAAAGGAAGGTCAATCAAATCCCAGGGGTGAGTTTTAGCCAATGCCTATAGTTCGTCTGCCATTGCTTGCTGCCAAAGAAGATTAATACTAGCCTCATGAAAGAATTTGGTTTGTAATGAGAAAGAATAGTAGAGTAACAGTGATAAGATGAGTTAGTAATTGGGTTACCCAAGGGGAACGACTAGATGGAGGTGTAGGTGGAGGAAGTGTGACGAAAGATGGCACATGAGGCACCGACGCAAGCACGAGAGCTTCAAACAAAGTGGTCACCTTAAGAGAAGCCATATGAGAGGACTCTATAAGAGAATCTACATCAAGATTATCATGGAATAATTCTACCAAAAGATCAGCGAAAAAGGCCAAAGTAGAGATAGAAGATGTGTGAAATGGAGATAGAGTAGAAAACATTTTTGTGTTCCCAAAAAATGATATATTGTGAAATGCGAAATCTCTTAGAAAGAGGGTCCCAACTCAATAACCTTTGTGTTCATTGTTTTATCCTAATAAACAATATAAACGAGCATTAGGTTTGAGTTTATTGTGTTTGTGTGGATGGAGTAAGACAAAACAAGCACAGTCAAAGAAGCATAGAGGATCATCGCTTCTACACTAATGGCCGTTAATCATACACACACTAGAAGCACGCAATGCGTGAACAAATAAATTAATTAATTTTTATTTATCTAGCAGTTACCAGTAGTTATGGAGAGACAATTTTGGTATTAAGAAAGTGTGAGTCGGTTTCGTTCATACATATTGGAGTGTTCTCTTTATAATAGTACTAGTAGTGGGTGCCCACACGATTCATGTGCAAATGAATTATTTTTTTTTACATTTATCTAGCTGTTACCAACAATTGTTGATGGATAATTTTCAATTAAAAAGTGTGAGACGACTTCGTTCATACCAAATTGGGGTATTCCTTTTATAATAGTACTAGCAGTGGGTACCTACACGATTCGTGTGCAAATGAATTAATTTTGTTTTTATTTGTTTTGGATGAATAATTTTAGAATTAAAAAAGTGTGAGCCAACTTCATTCATATCAAATTGAGATGTTTCCTTTATAATTGTATAGATATATCTTCGTATGTAGCTAATATTCATGGATTTCGTTTAACTAGAGTATTAATTTTTTACACCATAATTGCATTCTATAATTCCTTGATTAAGAGATTATACAAATAAGTGTATTAAATGATTGAATATCTTCTTCGTTTTTGTTGTTACCCTTTTAAATTGCATTTTGGTTTCTTTGTAGTGATTCAATAATTTCATAAATCTATTCGCTCATTCATTCCTTTTGTACGCCTTTTCCACGTGAGTGGATAAGCATGAACACGAGTTGTATGCCAATACACATTCATGTATCAATTATTTATCCATACATTTCGTGTATGAAAGCATAATTGTTGTGGTAAAAATTTGGGAGAGCAACCAACAGTCAGAATTGCTCATCGGCCTTGGCGATGGACCTCGGCTAAAGCTAGGGCGACCTGCACAACGGCGACCTGTACCCTAGTAAACAAAAGTAATCGGTCGGGGTGAGGTCGCTCAAAACCCCTCCGGCGTATGAATCAGACCAAGGCGATCAGGAGATAAGTTAAGGCAGTATGGAGAGCACAATAATAAATGTGTGGTGCCTGTGTTGAGCTTACCTTTCTGTTATAAGGGAGCGACCTTTATATTGATGGAGTAATGAGCCATGTAGGTCAATCACGACGAGTTCCTCGAAAGAATAAATATGAAAGGATATCCCAATAATCCAGAGATAACATGAGGATGCCATCTGATGAGCAATCCGTATTTTTAAGTGTTGTGATGGAGATGGAGTCTATCAGAGATGGTTCCCTTGTTGTGGTGAAATTCTCATGGAGATGGACTGATCCGGAGGAAGGATAATGGAGAAGTCTCATGGAAACAGACTTCTGATGGGGATAAAGTACTTTTGGAGAATAAGTCTTCATGGAGACATTTCTATCTGGCGAGATAAATCACCTCGCCCAATGGCGATCTGGAGGGACCGTTTGTGTTAGGCGAAGAGGAGTTAATTTCTTTTTTAATAACACGAGGTGACCAAGAAAATGGGTGCTATGAACCTTTGGGCGACGTGCACCACTTTGAATATTTAGAACTTAAAAGGTGACGTGTATTTTTCCCACATCAAAAATATTTGTGGGAGGTCATGTCATTTTTAGTAGGGTGTCTTACAAATATAGGATGTAATGCACATTGAATAGTTCATTGATACACGAATCAGATTTGAATGTACAAATATTTTATTTTTAAAAGTTGAGTCAATTAGTAACTTTTATATATTAAGATTATTGAGACACTGGAGGAATCTAAGATTTCTTTTCCTATGATAGAATGAGATGGGATAAGATGATCATTTTAGTCTGTGCAGATGTTGGTTGGTATGACGGTTCTGGTTACTGTTTGTCAACTACTGATCGGACCATAGTTGTGTGCTTGTATGTCAGCCTTCGATTGGTAATAATTTGTATCGCTAAATGCCTAATATGTAAGTAACCCCATGTACATGCCGAACGGTGTATGTAAATACCAAAGAGAATCGAGTTAGATGTAAGATTAGGGGTCGTGACTTTGCTAAACTTCGGTATTCAAATTGAGAAGGCATACGAATGGGTTTTGGAAACTGATGATTGCTCGGGTTACCTTTTTGGGTGTTGAGCATTGAAGAGTTTTGGGGGTTATAGGATTTTTAGTACTAGAAGTATTAGGTAGTTGCTAGTTGGCATTTTGCCGATTGAGTAATTTATTTTTTATTTTTATTGAGATGTTGTGTGGTAGGTTGAGTTCATGTTCTCCATGAAGCTTTTTCGTGCATTTCTCTTCAATTTGAACCTTTAATTTTATTATTTTGCAAGAAAAGAAACATTATGTTAACACTTCAATGAAAGAATTAAAACTTATGTCGGTTTTTGCAAATCGTGTTAAGATCAGCTAATTAACAAAGATGTTATAGATGGGATGGGATGGGATGGGATGGGATGGGATCACACCACTTATACAACCTCATTCCCAATCCCTTTAGAATTGGGATTGAATTTGTCAAATCCAATGAATTAAAATATGTTATCAAATTTGCTTATTGTGTTAGCGTGGTTCTAATTGCTTGATGTCGCATGGAGGCCTTCTATGTGCTAGAATTTCCTTTCTAATAAAACTTTTTTTTTGCCAAAAAAAATAATTATTCATCACAGAAGCACTTACAATTTGTGGAGAGCTTAAGAGTAAAGAAAAAGCAAGAATGAAATTCTTATCTTTATGTAGTCTGAATACAAGGTTTATAATTGATTTTTCGCTTTCCCTCTAGAGCACTTGTAAATCCCAAACTTTCAATTTAGTATACTGATATATAATGCTCTCGGACTAACAACAGCACCAGTCACAAAAGTGTGAGGCAGATTTAGTACTATCGGCCTGAACGACTGGTGGACAAAAAGTTGATCTCATTTATTATTTTTTAGTGGCTTCATTAGTCTATATCAGCACCACAAGTACATATCATTATTGCATATATACTAAAAATAGAACCCAAAAAATTATATTGTAATTAAACAAGTGTACCGCGGGTTCATACACTTATTTAATTATTATATAATTTTCTTGTAGGGGAAATAAATTTAACTTTGGTTTAGAGCAAAAATTTCATTTTTCTAATTATTTTTCCATATTTTTTAGGGTTTGTAGCAGCTATGTATATATGCATATTAAATTACGAAAACAAAGCGTAACCTCGTCTATTATACAAGCACACATGGGAATTGAAATTCAAAGCTGTTTGAAACTTCTCTCAAGAAGGAAGATTCATTGAATTCAAGTGGCTGCATCATGTCTGAGAGGCACTCGAATTTATGACCATCCGATAAAACAGTTTTTGTAGTTGAAATTTCGGGATCAAGCACTGGCCCAGCATCGTTGCCAAAAGCCATGCTAGCATCCTCAAACCTTGCAACGTCGGAGTTTTGGCCTGTAAGCTCTTCGACAATTGCACGAAACTCAGAAGCATTGTTGGCTTGGACCATCACTGGGCTAGAGATATACGTAACTTTGATGATTTTTTTCTTTACTTTGATGGGTTTTTTGCTCTTGATCAGTTGATGTTCATAGAAGTCATGAGTTTTAGGGTTGTCCATCGTCATGAAAGACAGAGAGAGAGAGAGAGAGATTGGGGGGGCTATATGCCTGGTTGCTAGTGATTCAAATATATATTTATAGAGCATGGATTAGATTAATTAGGGAAAGGAGGCTTCCAAGAAGTAGGGACGTGGGGACAAAGTTGGAAAAAAAAATGTAGCTGTAGAAAATTGTTGCATGAGTAGTACTATGCATGATATTGGCTTCACATTATGTGACAACACTAAGTTTTCTTTAATGTTTGCCCACGCATAGTCAAGTTTGAAAGCTTTACTTTTCCTAAATAGCTTTATTTTTATATTCTTTATATAAAAGTAATGATATATACTAATCACATGGTTTGTTGGATTCTAGGTGTCAATCTAGTTGAGATATTTAATTCAAATAATAATATTTTTCTTCTCTCCTAGATTATAGTCTCTTTGTAACTACTTATTTCGTAATAATACAACCCTTTTCTTTTGTAATCAAAAAAATAAAAGTAATGATATATCTGTTGTGCTCAAAATCGAATTTAGAGCAATCACACGCATTCAGAAACACATGCACACACAGATACAATGATTTACGAGATTCACTATTCATGTAAAGAAAGATTTACAAATACAATATTGTATGTCACTCTCTACTCACTAGTGGTGGCAGAGCAACCACCACCTCCCTCACACTCTCTCTGCATCACTCTACATCTCCCTTTGTTTTCTATTTTTCTTCTTGTGTTGTATTTGCGACTTTCACTAGAAGTCCTTTTATACGTTGAGAGTTTGAATCCAAATTCAATTTGGACTTTGAATCCAAATTCAACAAGGAGTTTGAAGCCAAATCCAAGTAAGAGTTTGAAATCAAATCCAATAATTTCCACCTTGGCGAAAACCTTCTCCCAAATAGAATAACGCTGCCACCAATGCGTCATTAGGCGCCAGATATTGGTCAAGTTCAAGTAGTAGAAACTTGACCCAGAGTCATGATTTTCTTGACACTTGTAAAGCTACACCTTACTGAGATTTTCTAACTTCAATGAATCCAAATGTTCACAACACATTGAACCAAAATCAAGTGATCCAAACAAACTGAGGTATACCAAGAATAAATCACAAATAATTGAGACATATCGAACCAAAACCAAGCGATCCAAACAAACAGAAATACCAAATTCAGTGTTTTCTCTACTGGCTAGTGTCAGATACGAGATCCTTACTCAGAAAGTTTTTTTAAACTACTCTAACAAAATATGAGATCCTTATTCTGAAAGTCTTCTCAAACATGAGATTCCTACTCAGAAATCCTTCTCCACAAATATTATAGCCAAATTTAAGATCCCTATTCTGAGAGCCTTTCCATAAATGCAGTATCCAAATAATGAGATTCCTCTTCACTGAGTGTTCCCACATATGGCGGATGTCTTCAACAATCTTCACCCCTCTGCCCAATGTGGGGGGCGAACGACCATGCCGATGACTGTTGTACCATATCCTCTTTTTTTGGAGTACAAAGAACAAACTCCACCAAAATCGATAAACTCTACCAAAACTGATATAGGGTCAAAATATGCAAATTCGAATCTCGCAGATATATCTAGAATGCAGGAAAACTTAAGGGGGGACTAAAGTGCAAAATTTAGAAAGTCTAGGAACCAAACTAAAATTATCAAAACTTCAAGGATCCAACCCTAGTTTTCCACAAACTTCTGAGAGCAAACTATAATTTTTTCAAAAGAAAGGACTGAAGTGTAAAGTTTTCAAACTATAGGGATTGATTTGTAATTTCACTAAATTGAGGAATATTTTATTATTGATAAAGCGCTGACTGGATTGCTGACAGCGATGATGGAAAGGCACTGACAGAGTGCTAACTAGTCGCTAACAGAGTGTTGACGAGGCACTAACAAAGCGATGATGTGTTGATGTTGGGTTGTTGACATGTGGCTGACAGAGGGTGGCGTGGGTGTTGACTGGTGCTAATAAAGTGATGCATGTCACTGATGTGGCGATGACTGAAAGCTAATGTGGGTGCTGATGAGGCATAAACATATTGCTGACGAGGCAATGACTTCATCCTAACGTAACCAGATTGTGTGTGGAACAAAGAAAGCACATGGAACTAAGGTGCGTCAGCTCGTGTGGGTGGGGAAGTGAGCATGCATGCCAGAGAGTGAAGTCACTTTTCATCTTCCTTGGGTTGGCTCATTTTGCTCGTGGAAAGACTAGACTTCACGCGTGGACAGACAGGAGATGAGTGCAGGCGCGTATGCGCGTAGATCTGACGTGCCAAAACTCAGAAGGCGCGTGAGGACACGTGTTATGTGGTTTTGAGGCTCAGTTTGAACCAAAAGATTCATATCGAGGATATGAACATGGTGGTGCTATTAGAAATCGATTACGAGCACTTTTATAGAAGTTTGAAACTCTACCTAAGCTCTGATACCAATTATTGTGCCCAGAACTAATATAGAAACATTCACACTACATCTTTTCTCTCATTTCTATTTTTATTCTTGTGTTGTATCTGAGACTTTAACTAAAAGTTCTTTTATAAGATGAGAGTTTGAACCAAATTTAACTTGGAGTTTGAAGCCAAATTCAACAATCTTTAGTGACCCAATTGCATATTTTTATAGATTTCTAGGAGTAAACTATATTTTTTCAAAATTTAGGAACTAAAATATAAAGTTTTCAAACTATAGGGACTGATCTATAATTTCTCCAAACTGAGGAATATTCCTAGAATATTCCATTACTGATAAAGCGCTGACGAGGCGTTAACTTGATCACTAACAGAATGCTGATTGGGATGCTGACAGAGTACTGACTAGGTCACTGAAAGAGAGATGATGAGGTGCTAACAAAGCATTAACATGTTGGTACTGGGTTGTTGATAGAGCACTGACGGGCTACTGACTCAGCACTGACATGTGGTTGACATAGGCTTACGTGGATGTTGAAGGGCTCTGATAAAATGATGTGTGGCGATGACTGGAAGCTAATGTGGGTGCTGATGAGGGACAAAAATATTGCTGATGAGGCGATGACTTAATGCTGAAGTAACCAGATTGCGTGTGGAAGTAAGAGAGCACGTGGAACCGGGGTGCGTCAGCACTTGTGGATTGGGAGCGTGCATGCGTGTCAGAGAGTTAAATCAATCATCGTCCTCCTCCTCAGATTGGCGAGTTTCTCGTGGAAAGACTGGTCTTCACACGCGAATAGATAGGATGCGTATGCGGGGGCGTGTGCGCGTAGATCTGACGCACTGAAACTCAAAAGGCGCACATGAGGGCTCGATCTACGTGGTTTTGAACTAGAAGATTTGTATCGGGGATAAGAACATGGTGATGCTATTAGAAATCGATTTTGAGCACTTTGTAGAAGTCTAAGACTCTACTTAACCTCTTATACCAAATGTTTGCCCAAAACCAATACAGAAACCACCCACACGCACAGAAACATTCACACTACATCTCTTTTATCCTTTCTATTTTTCTTTTTGTGTCGTGTCTTGGAGTTGCACTAAAAGTTATTTTATAGACTGAGAGTTTGAATCCAAATCCAATAGGGAGTTTGAAGCCAAATCCAACAATCTTCAGTAATCCAATTGCAAATTTTCACAAAATTCTAAGAGCAAACTATAATTTTCTAAAAGTCATGGACTGAAATCTATACTTTTCAAACTACAAAGACTAATCTGTAATTTCCCCAAATTGAGGAATATTCATGAAAAATTCTATTGTTGACGAGGTGCTGACTAGGATGCTGATTGAGTCGCTAACAGAGCACTGATAAGGTGCTAATTAGTCGCTGACAAAGCTCTGATGAGGCACTAACAAAGCACTGACGTGTTGACGAGTTGCTGACATGTGGCTGACTGGTGCTGATAAGGTGATGTGTGTCGCTGATGTGGCGTTGACTGGAAGCTAATGTGAGTGTTGATGAGGCACAAACATATCGCTGACGAGGCGATGACTTTATGTTGATGTAACTAGATTGCCTGTGGAACCAAGAGAGTGGTGGAACTGGGACGCGTCAGCGCATGTGGGCATGGGTGGGTGCATGCGTGTTAGAGAGTAAAGTCACTCATCATCTTCCTCGGGTTGGCGCGCTTTGCATTTGGAAAGACTGGTCTTCACGTGCAAACAGACAAGAGGCGCGTGCGGGCGCGTGTATGCGTAGATCTGACGCACTAAAACTTAGAAGGCGCATGCTAAGTGGTTTTGAGGCTCAGTTTGAACTAGAAATTCGTATCGAGGATATGAACATTGTGTTGCCATTAGAAATCGATTTCGAGTAGTTTTGCAGAAGTCTGAAACTCAACCTGACCTTTGATACCAATTGTTATGCTCAAAATCGAATTTACAGCAATCACACACACTCAGAAATACACGCACACACAAACACAACGATTTACAAGGTTCGGAAAAATTGTCTACGTCCTTGGGTGTTGCAACAAATTTGCTATTCATGTAGAGTAAGATTTACAAATACAATATTGTATCTCACTCTCTCTTCACTGGTGGTCTGGTGGTGGCAGCCACCACATCCCTCACTCTCTCTGCCTCACTTTACTTCTCTCTTTATTTTTTATTTTTCTTGTATTGTTTCTAATACTTTCACTAGATGTCATTTTATAGGATGAGAGTTTGAATCCAAATCCAATAATATGTACTCATAGAAATTTAAAATAAATAAACATGAAATGGTGGAATAAGAGAGAGGAGACAATATTTTGAATATTATTCCCCAAGACTTGTCTTTAACACACTCTCTCAAGATGATCGTGGATTATAGACATGCTGATTTTTTTTTTTTTATAATTATTTTTTTATTCTTCTTCGTGATACAAAAGTTATAAAAAAAAGTTAAAAAATCAACTCTTTTTGAAGTTGCAGAACAGAAAACAAAATCCCCTATGATATGAATCATATCAAATCGATCAATCAAATGACTGTTGCTAAGTATACTGATATTTTTCAGTGTGTGACAAAAGAAGATAACAAGAGTGGAAAATGTGATCCCATACTATGAAAATGTGATCTCATACAGGCATAACAAGATGCAATGTGCTTGCTAACAAAAACTACGATATGGAGAATAGCAACAAATAAATGATAATTGGGGCAAGTTTCAATTAAATCGCTCTGAAATCATATAGAAATATAAAAATAATAAACATGAAATGGAGTAAGGAAGTAAAGAGGAAGAGGAGAAGCAATTTATGTGGTTCGACTGTGACTACCTAAGTTCATAGGACAAGGTTCGGTTATTACAAACCACGTACAACCTATCATAGCTCTATATTCTCGAGAGGAAGACAATATATAGCGCTCCACTGCTCAAATAGTTACATAAATACAATCAGATTTATAGATTTCTAGTAATAGAGATAGAAGTGATTCAATACCTGTTTCAAGTTTATCCTAGTTTAAATATTATTTCCAAAACTTCTCTCTAACTATAGTAACTAGTAGTAGTTATGAGTCCAATTTAAAACTAAAAAACAAAGGTTGGCTCACAATCCTCTCCTAACGGTCACATGGGTGCAAACGGCCATTTTCATAACAAAAAATATAAATTTTATTGACTTCTTAATTTTTGAAATAGTACTAATCTCTCTTACTTTAAAAATTATTATCAAATTTCTTCCTTGGAGCTAATTTGTTTGGAAAAAATATCAAGATTGCCCTTAGATTTTAGGCTTCTATATTTTTTTTCCCAATATACGAATTAAAATAAATAGACATTTTTTTCTAACATATTATTTTATTTTGTAATAAATACTAAAAAAATTTAGTATTACATGACCAATTTTTTTGTAATGATTTTTAAAAATTTAACAGCAAAATTTAGTTTTTAAGTATGTTCAGATTATGAGCACTTACTAAGTAAAATAGATCA
>BRYE01000024.1:7512359-7519859 GCA_030159115.1 Actinidia arguta var. hypoleuca
GGAACGTTGCCGGTGGTTAGCGGAAGAAAAAGTTAGGCCACTGGATGTGGATCTGATACCATGTTAGAAGAAATTGTAGAGAGAGTGTAGGAGAATGAACTCTGTAATTGTATTGAGTTGAGTTGAATAATACATAAGTCCTCTTTATATAGAGGAAGACCTAAAATGAATAATTTACATAAAGAAATAACAATAAAATAAATAAAGTAAATATATTCTGTATCAGAATATATTTTGAATATGGTAAATTGTATTTTAAGATATTATTCTAACAAATATAATTGTAGTTCAAAATTATTGATTAATCTAATTTGAGTGATTAATTATTGTTAGATATTTTTGATAAATATAAAGCATGTTTGTTGCAACTTATTAATAGTTGCAACTTCTGTTTTTTTTTTTTATCTTGAAAGTTCCATAAGAGTGTTTGTCACAGTTCCTGCTTTTGTTTATGGGCAAAAATTAACTTAAAAAAATGATTTTTTTTTTTTTAAAAAAATTATTTTAAAACTTTTCAACTTGGTTTTAAATAAGCAAATTTAACTTAAGTCCAGTTAAAAACAAACATTCTCATAATTTGAGTTGTTAATTAGTGAGTAATGTAACTTGAATACTTTATTTGGGTTAGGGGCATTTTGGCATTTTTGGAAAAATAGTTGATGACATTATTGATGTTGGTTAACTAACGGATCGGACAAGATGCACATTGTTTGTCCGTAAAAAAAGCTGCGTGGCATTAGCAGCTTCCATAAAGATATTTAATCACGTGTGACATTAAAGTGGTAAAAGGTCCTTGCAATCACTTGCTGCCACATAACCACTCATTCTAGATAAGGCATGTAGTTGGCTCATTGCAAACAAAAAAAACTTTCTTCTCATTCAACAATGAGCTTTTGAATTGGACACTGCACTGCTTTGACTGGTTGTACATCCGAAATTTCCTTATGGTAACCATCGATTGGAACTTTAAATACCATATCGTAATCTGGCCTTGCTAGGGCAGGAATTTTCGTCGAGTTATCGCTGTAAAATAAGCTCAGTGGTCCCCTGCGCCGAACCTAGGTGCGAATACTATTGAACACTGGCCTTGCTAGGTAGGAAGTCTCCGTCAAGCTATCGCTACAGAGTAAACTCAAAGACTCTCTGGTTCAAAGTTTGGAGCAGTCACTACCAAAGGCAAATGTCGTCCGAGTTAAGGCCATTGTTACCTTCGAGATGTCATTGCTCAGCAGGCTCGGAACAATAACAGAGCTGGAAGCTTGGAAGGGAGGCAACGGCCGACGGTGATCCCAAGGGATGTCAGCGGACAAAAGGTGACTTGCAGTCAGAGTTCTTTCTGATAGCCCCCACACTCGGATGGAGACGTCGATAGTTGATAATGAACTACTAGCCACGTCGTAAGGGCATAGCTGGGCCAGTCGCCTACTTACTGACATAGCAATCGGCGTGTATAGGCACGCGTCGAGCTGTAGTCTGGCGAGCGATAAGACAGCTGGTACGTCAGGCTATGCACTGAGTTAGGCAATAAAAGAGGAACTGTTGTTCTCACAAAGGTACGCGCAACCTTGCTCCGACGACCAGTCTTATTATTTCTTTGACTGTAGCTAGGGCATCATTGGTTGGACGAATGATGGGTTGAATCTACCTACGCAGTTGTAAGACCGCTGTGGGTGTCTATCCTCAATTTTCTTTCCTCTCTTCCTTTAAACAAACAACCCCACAATTGGCACCGTTTGTGAAAAATTGATTAGACATTCACAAAGCCATTTCTGTTGGCATCGCATAGCAGCAACCGTTCCAACAGTCATAAAACTCACAAGAAGACCCCTCATGCACCCAAAACTCTTGGGTACATAGGGGGTAAACTACTGGAGGATGCAAAAAGGATGGCTAGGGCCCTGAGCGGACCAAGTCCGGGGTGAATCTCTGCGAGGCACTCAATGGCAAGCGAAATCAAGGGGAAGATCTTTGTGTCAAACTCAATGGCCGAAGGGCGGCGACGATAAGCAAGATTGTTTCTGTGGGCTTGGTGATCAACATATCTCGCAGCGAACAAAGGGAGGCCATCCCTAGGTATCAAACTCTATTTGCTCGAGAAATCGAGGGACTGGACCCACCAAAAAAGTTTACACCACTGAGATTCCCGTTGTACGATGGAAAATTAGACCTGAGGTCTCATGTGAGTCACATTAGGCAGATGATGGTCCTTTGGAACCAAATGGATGCCTTGATGTGCCGGGTGTTCCCGTTAAACCTTATAAACCTCAAGCTAAAATGGTTTGACAAACTACCTGCAGGATCGATTGAGAACTTCCACCATTTAATCGAATCATTTGTAGCTCGGTTCGTGATTAATACGAAGGCGCCGAAAGGCGTAGGTTCTCTTTTGATGCTTAGGAAGGGCAAAAGCGAATCAATCCGTAACTACAACAAGCGATATTGGGAGACATATAACGAGATTGAAGAGTGCTTCGAGAAGTTGGCAGTGGCAAGCTACAAGCTCGAGCTAACCCTCGGGTAGAGACTCTAGGAGAACTTGATGCTCAACCCTCCAACCGACCTCCAAGACATCATGTCTTTGGTTGAGATGTTCTCCTAGTTAGAGGACAACGTCAAGCAAGTGGAGAAAGCTATGGGGACAACCACCAAAGGTGAGGGACCATTCAAAAAAAGGAAGAAAAATCCAGTTGATTATGAGAACCAGGTAAGGTAGGGGATTAACATGGTTTTCAAAAAACCAATCTACAAGCTCTTTGCCGGGATCCGAGACAAGCCTTACTTCAAGAAATCCGAACTCATGGGAGGGGACCCCAAGAGACGCAACTAATCAAAGAAGTACTCCTTCCACGAAGAAAGAGGACACAAAATAGAGAATTGTCGAGCTCTTAAAGTTTTCCTGGATCAGCTGATTTGAGACGGACACTTGAAGGATTTCATTGAAAAAGAAAAGACCTAAGCAGAGAAGGCCAAATAGACCGAATCCAATATTCTACCGAGATGATGACGAGACAGACCAAACCATAGATGAAGAAGGGGATTTTCTCTTGGGAACTATTCACAAATCAAGGACCCCAATCACCCTGATCTCGAGAATAAGATTCTTGGAGAGATCCTAATGATCAAGCAAATAAACGAGGTTCTTTCGGTTCGAATAGTGCTAAGAAGCCAAGACAAACGATATCCGAGCCAAGAAGCATCACGTTCACTAAGGCCGATCTAGAGAAGGTGCGACATCCCCACACTACCCCTGGTCATCCAGCTCAGGATGAACAGCTATGACATGAAGAGGATCTTGGAAGACACGAGAAGTTCTGTAGAGGTTATGTATTATGACATTTTTAAATATCTTAAACTCACTGACTTAAAATTGGTCTTAGCTCCCTTGGTTGGATTCAATGCTCAGTCTCATTAGCCCTCGAAAATGGTGACCCTCAAGTTTTTAGTTATTTTTCAAGAGCTAATGACAGAGTTCGTTGTAGTAGACATACCTTCCCCATATAATGCAATTATTGGCCGAGATTGGTTGTGCATGATGAAGGGGGTGGCCTCCACATTGCACTAGGTCATCAAGTTTGCCACCCTCGAGGTGAAGAAACCCTTTATGGAGACCAGGTAGCAACCAAACAATGCTACCTCGCTGCAGTCTCCACTAAAATGACCATGAAATAAGTGAAGCTGATCGAGGAAGAACAATAGGTCTTGGAAGACATCAGGAAGGATCCCAAGGCTAAGATCGTGGAAGACCTGATACACTATGAATTGGTTGAACCAAGCTCAGATCATTTCTTTCTCACTGGTGCAAATCTAGAGGAACGAGAGAGAACCAAGCTCATCTAGTTCCTTAAAGCTAATATTGAGGTCTTTGTATGGACACCTTATGAGATGCCCGGGATAGACCCCAATTTTATCAAGCTTGAGCTGAGCGTACTACTCGACGCCCGGCCAATGAGGCAGTAAGGAAGGAGATCTGTAGTCGAGCATGTGGATGTTGTGATTCAGGAAGTGGAAAAGCTGAAGGAGGCAAGTGCAATAACAAAAGTTTTTACCCGAGTTGCTTTTCCAACACAGTGGTGATGGAGAAAAAGATTGGCAAATGGAGAGTGTGTGAAGACTTCACAAGCCTAAACCAAACCTGTCCAAAAGACTGTTTCCCTATGCCAAAAATCGATCAATTAGTGGACTCTACTTCACTTCTCACTAGTTCATGGCCCTTTGTCCAATGGAGAATAGACATCATGGGGGTCCTGTCTTGAGGTCCGAGAAATAAGAGATTTTTGTTGGCAACAATAGACTACTTCACGAAGTAGTTAGAAGCCGAACCATTGGCCCAAATTAGGGAGATAGACGTGATTAGATTTATTCAAAAAAACATTTTGTCTAGATTTGGCATCCCCAGAGTATTCATATCAAACAACGGAACCCAATTCGTGGGCAAGAAAGTTAAAGACTTGTTGGAGCAGCTGAAGATTGAATTTTATAACTCAACGCCGAGCTACCCGCAATGCAATGGGCAAGATGAGGCCACCAACAAGACAATCATGATTGGGATCAAGAAGAGGCTTGAGAAAGCCAAAGAAAAATGGGTCGAGGAGCTGTCAAACATTTTATGGGCCTATCGAACCACATCGCCGAAAGCAATGAATAAAACACCTTAATTTTTGGCTTTTGAATTCAAAGCTATAATCCCACTAGAGATCGGTTTGCCCACAATACAGACAAAAGCATATGACGTCAGCCACAATGAAAAAATCTTAGCTCGGGACCTCGACCTCGCTGACGAAAGAAGGGAAAACGCGCTGATACGAATGGCTGACTACCAGAAGCAGTTAGCCAAGCTATACAACCAAAAGGTTCAACACAGACAGTTTTCAGTTGGCGACCTCATTTTGAGAAAGACAAGGACCCGATAGACAGGAGCTTGACCCAAATTGGGAAGGGCCCTATAAGATAGTCAAGCTCACCGGCAAGGGAGCTTACTATCTCAAAGACTCAGAAGGCAAACAAAGCTCTGAGACCATGGAATTTCAACAACTTGAAAAAGTATTACTATTGTGATGTAATTTTTTTAATCGAGCTACAGTTGTATCAATACATTTGCACATATTTTTACTTACTAGAGCATGGCCAAAATTGTCATAACGAGTTGATATTAGGGAAGAGTTAGCATAGCTCTATGCGAGCTTTGAGCTCTATCCCAAGAGATTTGAATTTTTGTCAAAGTACACTTAGCAAGAATTTGAAAAGGGTTAGCCGAGCTCTGAGCGAGCTTTGAACTCTATTTCATTAATTTTGCCTAAGTTTACTTAGAAAAACTTCAATGAAGAGTGAGCCGAG
This sequence comes from Actinidia arguta var. hypoleuca, assembly GCA_030159115.1. Classification (NCBI taxonomy): domain Eukaryota; kingdom Viridiplantae; phylum Streptophyta; class Magnoliopsida; order Ericales; family Actinidiaceae; genus Actinidia; species Actinidia arguta. The sequence goes on from BRYE01000024.1 coordinate 7,517,694, forward strand.
CTCCGAGCTAGCTCTGAGCTCTGTCCAATAAGTTTGCCTAAATATACTTAAAATTTTTTTAAAGAAGAGCTAGCCGAGCTCCACGTGAGATCCGAGTTCTGTCTCTTGAAGTTTTTTCAAGGTATACTTAGAAAAATTTATGAATGAGGAAGAGTTGGCCGAGCTTCGAGCGAGCTCCAAGCTCTGTCCAACAAATTTGCCTAAATATACCACGAAAAACTTTTGGGGGAAGAGCTAGTCGAGCTCCACCCGAGCTCCGAGCTATATCTCTTGAAATTTTTGCCAAAGTATACTTAAAAAATTTTACGAATGAAGAAGCATTAGCCGAGCTCCATGCAATCTCCGAGCTCTCTCCACCAAGTTTGTTCTAAGAATAAGCAATGGTTTGAAAAAAGGTTATCAGAGCTTAGAACGAGGTTCGAGCTCCATCCTACGGATCAAAACACAAAAATGTAAATTCCAAGATAAAGAGTGGAAGGCAAACGATATACAAAAGAAATTTTTTTATTCATTACAGAGAATTGTTCAAGTACAAGATCGTTTGATTACAAAACTATACAAGTAAAAAGCCCACTCTTAATAAAAGACGGCCGAGTTGCGCTAAAGGATCTTTGAAGAGAGCAACCCAGAGAATGGATATGAACGTCAAAATTGCCTAAACTAGGTGTCCGAAAGTGATGATCAAGATTATATCACCACCTCGGACTACAAGGTTCAGGCTTCACAGTAGCAGTTTCTGATAAAGTTGAAGTCTGCAGTATCTGACACTGGTAGGATCATTCCAGAGAGTTTGTCGCCTTGGCCCTGATGGTCAAAAGCTGCATGTTACAGAGCTTTTGGGGATAAAAGCTCCGCATTATAGAACTTTTGGGGATAAAGGTGGACTCCTACTAGATCCTCCTACTGCTTCAGAGCGATCTCAATAGTAGGAGGTCCCGGGAGGCAAAACTCTAGTACCATCTACTTCAATCCTAGAGAGAGAAGTAGACTCAGAAAGAATGGAAGTTTTGGATGCAAAATCAACTGTAGTGTCTGCTCAATTTATAGGGGCAAAGGAATGGCAACAGACCATCATTAATGGAGAAGGCGAACGGAAGGCCATTAATGTGGAAGGCTAGCGGACCACCATTAAGAGAGGAAGGCATACCACCATCAGAGGCATCTGAAATGGTAGAGCATGCACCTAGACAGTGACGTTTCGCAGAATAAACACTATCAACCAGCTAACAAGAGACAAGCACGTGGTAGCCCTCACACCCGCCATGTGTCCCAATAGATGTAAAGGAAGAGCTAGCTGAGCTCCATGCGAGATCCAAGCTCTACCCCGCAAGATTTTGCCAAAGTACACTTTTTTAGAGATTTGATGGAGAGTTAGCCGAGTTCTAAGCCAGCTCTGAACTCAATCCCGAGTGGTTTTCCTAAGTATACTTTGGAAAAATTCAAGGAAGGGTTAACCGACCTCTAAGGGATCTTTGAACTCAGTCCCACAAATCTTGCCAAAGTATACTTTGCCGGAGAAAAAGTATCAAAACACAAAAATGACAAGTCTCATGCATACGAGCTGGAAATTGAAATGGAGTTCTATTGCGAGAGCCTAAAAAGAAGTAAGTCTTTCCAAGTTCAAATAAAAATAAAACAAAAGAATGCATCAAAGCTTAGGAGGGGGATTCCGGGCTGCATCTTCCCTAGCATCTTCCCTAGTATCTTTCACAAACTTCTCCTCAGTTTCCTTTGCAACCGTTCTCCTGACTTCCACCGTAAGATTGGCAGCCATGTTAGAGTCAACATCCTCCTCCTCCTCCAGCCAGTTCAAAAATTCTTCCTCATCAAATTTGAGTAGGATCATGGGCGAATAAGGCACAAGAGACTCAGGGAACACGGGTGTAAGAGCAGCCTTGGCCCATGCTGGGTTATCCTTGGGGATGCTGAGCTCAGCTAGGCACGTAAGCCACCCTTCCATGAAGGCCTCAGAGCGGACCTTGGTGACCTACTTGCTTTTGTTGTCCCTTGCCTGACTAATCCCCTATGGAAAAGAAGATCAGAGGCTTACCAACGGTGAGCTCAAAAAGAAATCGACGTCGCAAAGATCGAAGATCAGTTGTCGGGAACCAGAATGGTGGTCGGAAGGACTATCGGACGACAATAGCAAATGAAGACACACTCTTA
>BRYE01000024.1:7537359-7547359 GCA_030159115.1 Actinidia arguta var. hypoleuca
GATAGGAGTCCTATTCCTTCGGAGTCTCGCTCATCTAGGTGGACTCACGATATGGATAGCGAGGAAACCAGAAGAAGAGGGAGATTACCTCGCTGGGATGACTAAGCGCATAGGCACCAAGATAAGTCCACCACCCAGAAGATCAAGAATCTGGATGCTCGGATTGATGCCATCAATACTGGTGCAAATGTCCAAGTTACTATGGATGCTTTAATACAACAGACTAAATCCCCATTCACTGAGAGAGTGATGAGGACCAGGGTTTCATCCAAATTCAAGTTACCATCTCAGCTCAGGGTATACGAAAGAAAGAAAGACCCAATGGATCACCTGAATTTCTATAAAAAAATTGATGACACTCTAAGGATACTCAGACGAGGTGATGAGCAAGGCTTTTTTTGCTACTTTGAAGAGGTCGGCGATGTCGTGATTCAGAAAATTATCTCTTTGAACCATTGACTCATTTGGCGACTTGAGCAGACTTTTTATCACCAATTTCATGAGTTGCAGGGTCAAGTACAAGAATGCCTCCCATCTTTTCACAGTCCACTAAAAGGATGGGGAGAGCTTAAAAGACTATGTTAAACATTTCAACCAGACCATCCTGAAAGTTGAGAATCCCAATGAAAAGGTGGTCGTTATGGCTATGATGGAAAGACTTTACCCAGGACTGTTATTCGAATCCTTCTCCAAGAATGTCCTTGAAACTCTATCAACACTCTAGAGTAAAGCCGACAAGTACGTTACAGTTGAGGAGTTGGCTAAGGCCTAACGCAGGAAGCAAGAAAGGGATGATCACAAGAGAAAAGAGCCTGATACTCAGCGGATTGATTATAGGGGTGAGGTGAAGAGTAAAAGGTATGATCAAGATACGAGGAAGAAAATTGATGACCAACGTCTGCGAACTCCACCTCGCCGACTTGACTTTGTGTTGCCTACCCTTAACATGCCTGTTGACCAGGTATTTATGGAGATCAAGAATGAAGACTTCATAAAATGGCTTGGGAAGATCAAGACTAACCCCCTTAGAAGAAACAAAAATAAGTATTGTGAGTTCCATAAGGATCACATACACAACACCGAGGATTGTTTCCAACTGAAGGAGCAGATAACTAACCTGATCAAGAGAGGATATCTGAAAAAGTATATAGTCGCCCACATCCAAACTAGCCTGATAGAAGATACGCTAACAACAGGCATATGGCGGGAAACATCCAAACTATTCATGGAGGATTTGCATCAAGAGAATGCTCGAGCTCATCTTGGAAGAGGCATGTTAGAGAGGCAAGTGGGCAAGCTAAAGAAGAGGTTTTTAACCTCTCCACACCTACGGTCGGGGCTCACCAGCCCATAACTTTCACCAATGAGGATTTGAGAAGCTTACATCTCCCCCATGATTATGCACTGGTCATCTCAACTACTATCTCCAATTTCAACATTCAAAAGATCCTAGTTGACAATAGGAGCTTTGCTGATATCTTGTTCAACTCGGTCTTTAACAAAATGAAGATAGGTGAGATAGGCTCCATCCATTTTACATTCCTCTAGTCGGGAAGTGTTGTCAGCTCCTTGGGCTGGATCAAGTTGCCCTTGACTTTAGAGGCGGAGCCTCACCAAACTATAATGTGGCAGGACTTCATCATAATGGATTGCCCCTCACCTTATAATGCTATCCTTGCTCACCCCACCCTGTGAAAAATCAAGGCCATTACCTCTACTTATCACCTGATGATGAAGTTTCCCACTTCTACAGGGATAGAAAAAATGAAGGGCGACCAAAAGGTGGCAAGACAATGCTTCATCAGGGCAATGAAGACCGATTATCCTTCAACCATATAGAAATGACAAATAAATGATGCAGAGATGGAGGCACTGAGGGACGAAGTGAAAGAGATTACCCTAATTGATCCCAGAGAAACAAAAAATACAAAGCCATTAAAAGAAGTGACTCCAATCTCCATATATCTTAAATACCCAGATTGTCATGTCATAATCGGAACTGAGTTGACTAAAAAACTGTGAAGTACTTTGGTGGAGTTTTTAAAGAAAAACTATGATGTGTTCGTGTGGTCATAAGGCAATATCCCAAGAATAGACCCTCAGGTCGCTGTCCACAAGCTATTCACCAACCTTGATCATCCTTTAGTGCGCCAAAAGAGAAACAAATTCACCCCAAAATGCTTAAAAGTAATAGAAGAAATGGCTAAGTTCATCAAATCCAATATTATCAAAGAATCTCATTACTCGAATTGGCTTGCCAACGTCTTTGTTGTCCCCCAAAAGTGGGGAAAATGGAAAGTGTGAGTCAATTTTATAGACCTGAATAAGGCTTGCCCTAAAGACAATTTTTCTCTACCTAAGATTGATCTGATTGTTGATGCAACCTCCAAGCATGAGCTCCTAAGCTTCATCGACGCCTTCTACGGGTAGCACCAGATCAAAATACATCCTCCCGACATAGAGAAGACTTTTTTTATCATGGAGAGAGGATTGTACTACTACAAGGTCATGCCTTTTAGGTTGAAAAATGCCAGGACGATATACCATAGATTGGTCAACAAGATATTCGAGGAGATGATAAGAAAGACAATGGAGGTCTACATAGATGACATGCTAGTCAAGAGCCTCAAAGCAGCTGACCATGTCGCCCATTTGCAAAAAATATTTGGTATCTTACAAAAACACCATATGATGCTTAACCCCTCCAAATGTATCTTTGGTGTGTCGTCGAGAAAGTTATTTGGTTTCTTAGTGACAAAACAAGGGATTAAGACAAACCCGTACCAGATTCAAGCTCTACTTGCGATGAGCTCGCCTAGGAACATTCATGAGGTGCAGTAGTTAACTGGGTGAGTAGCATCTCTTAACAGGTTTATCTCAAAATTAGTAGATAAGTGATTACTATTTTTCAAAATTCTAAGGAAGAATAAAACTTTTGAGTGGACAGACGAGTCTGAAGTAGCATTCCAATAGATGAAGAAGTATCTGGGGTTACCTCCTCTACTCACTATTCCTAACATGGGTGAGCAACTCATCCTTTATCTCTCTATCTCACCAATAGCAGTTAGCACAATGCTCATTCAAGATGAAGACAAGGTTTAAAAGCTAATATACTACGTCAGCAAAGTCCTCATGGGAGCTGAAACTAGATATCTAAAAATTGAGAAACTTGCATACGCCCTTCTGATCGTTGTCAGGAAACTTCGCCACTATTTTCAAGCACATCCCATTGCTGTTTCGATAAATCAGCCCTTGAAGTAGATTCTTTAATGACCTGATACCTCGGGGCGATTACTCAAATGGTCTATTGAGCTAAGCGAATTTTATATCAGATACCAACCAAGGATGGCAATCAAAGGTCAGGCATTGGCCGATTTCATAGCTGAGTTTACACATGATGCTACTCCAAAACCTAAGGTGATTACCCCAAAGGAACAAAATCGAGATGATGATCTTGCTAGATGAAAGTTGTTCGTGGATGGATCATCAAACCAGCATGGCTGCGGTGCAGAACTTGTACTCCAAACTCCTTTGGGAAAACAGATGGAATATGCCATACGTATTGGGTTCAAAGTCACAAACAATGAGGCTAAATAAGAGGCCCTCCTTACTGGACTAAGGGTTGCAACAGAATTGGGAGTAGAATCTTTGAATGCCTTTAGTGATTCCCAACTTGTAGTGAATCAAGTTCAAGAGGATTACCTCACCAAGAATCTTTGAATGGTGACCTACCTAGATGAGGTAAAGATCATATCGACAAAGATTAAGGATTTCAAGATTCGTCAAATTCCTAGAGAAGAGAACAAGAAGGCTAATGCCCTGGCCAATCTAGCTTCAGTCTTTGATTTCACCTCAGACAGGAATGTTCCTCTGGAATTCTTGCCAAATTCAAGTATCGATGTCTCCAAAATCGTCTGCCAAGCAGCAGCATATCCAACTTGCATAGACGACATCATCATGTACCTCTGAAATGGGAAGCTTCCATCAGATAGACTCCAGGTATGACGTATCTAGTATCGATCAGCCAAATTTTGCATCATCCATGGAACTTTGTATGAGAGATCCTTCTTAGGGCCACTCTTGAGGTGTCTCTGACCTAAGGTAGCAAATTATGTACTTAGAGAAATTCATGAAGTCATTTTTGAAAATCATTTCGGGACAAGATCACTGGTTAGGAAGGCTATTCGCCAAGGGTATTTCTGGCCTCAAATGGATTGCGATGCAATTTTATTCACCAAAAAGTGTGAGAAGTGCCAAAAGTTTACTCTAGTAAGTCATCTCCCTCATACCGAGATGATACCAATGACCAGCCCATGGCCATTTGCTTAGTGGGGGATTGACCTACTCTGACCTCTACTACAAGCTCCATTGTAGAGGAAATTTTTTATTGTCGCCATTGACTATTTCACAAAGTGGACAGAAGCAGAGCCTCTTGCCAAGATCACTAAGAGAAACACCAAAAAAATTATGTGGAATAACATCATTTTTCGATTTGGGATTCCAAAGGTAATCATCTTAGATAACACCAAACAATTTGATGTACTTAGAGAAATTCACGAAGGTAGTTTTGAAAATAATTTCGGAACAAGATCACTGGTTAGGAAGGCCATTCGCCAAGGGTATTTCTAGCCTCAAATGGAATGAGATGCAATTTTATTCACCAAGAAGTGTGAGAAGTGCCAAAAGTTTGCTTTAGTAAGTCATCTCCCTCATACTGAGATGATACCAATGACCAGCCCATGGCCATTTGCTTAATGGGGGATTGACCTACTCTAACCTCTACTACAAGCTCCATTGTAGAGGAATTTTTTTATCGCCATTGACTATTTTATAAAGTGGACAGAAGTAGAGCCTCTTGCCAAGATCACTAAGAGAAACACCAAAAAAATTGTGTGGAATAACATCATTTTTTGATTTGCGATTCCAAAGGTAATCATCTCAGATAACACCAAACAATTTGACAATGATGGGTTCAAACTATTTTGCTCGGATCTCACTATATCCAATCATTTCTCCTTGCTCGGTCATCCTTAAGATAATGGTCAAGTGGAAGTCACCAACAGAACTATCTTAAGGAATCTAAAGCCAGGTTAGAAAAATTAAAGAGTGAATGGACAAATGACCTTCCAAGCATACTCTGGGCTTACCACACGACGAGTAGAATCCCGACAGGCAAGATACCATACTTTATGGTGTATGGGACAAAATTAGTCATACCAGTGGAGATAGAAATGTTGAGCTTCAGGACTTTAAATTTTGACAAAAAGAGCAATCAAGCCGAGCTAAGGCTTAACTTTGATCTCCTTGATGAAAAAAGGGAGTGAGCCGAGGTGCGCCAAGCTGCCTACAAGCACCAAGTCACCAAATACTATAATTAGAGAGTCAAGCATAGGTCATTCTTACCAGGCTACTTGGTCTTAAGGAAGGTCACATTATCTACAAAATAACCTAATGTTGGGAAGCTCGACCCTACATGGAAAGGTCCTTACAAAGTTATCAAGGTGTCCAGGCTAGGAACTTATTGGTTAGAAGACATAAGCAGGAAGATATTACCTCATCCTTAGAATGTTGAACACTTGAAGAAATACTATCAATAGTTCTTTTAGTCACCATGTGATCAAGGTAACCTACGCAACTAGATGATGTCGCCAAAGTCTTATTTTTGCCAAATGCTCCATGTAATTATTATTTTGATCGCCAATCTCCATGTGATTAGGGTCATCCTAATAAAATAATAAATTCTCCAGTTTAAGTTTGTTATTTTGCCAAAAGAATTAATTTTGCCAAACTCGGCGTTGATCCCCATGTCTTGGATGTTGAGGTTGGGATAGAGACGGCTAATATGCCTCTTGCAGAAGTTAAAGCCCTTTCCAAAATACGTGGAAGCCATCTTGTACTCCTCAATGGCCTTCTTCTTTAGCTCAGCCATCTTCTTCTGAAGCCTCGTGACAGTGACGTCTCGGTCCTCCTTGGTCTTTTGTAGCTCGTCAATGGCTTGTTATTCTTAGACTTCGAGCTTGGCCAGTTGTTTCTCCAGATTTATGGCCAAATTTTGAGTGCAAAGCATCTCGCCCTCAACCGAGGCAGCCCATCCCTGCTGGAACATTGCATCGTTCTTCATCTCCCTTCCTCGACTAGTAAGAGAAGACCTAAGCACAACCGCATGAAAAAGATAAACTCATCAAAGGAATGAAAATACAAAAGTACAAATTGAGCATAAAATCAAATGATTACCTGACCGACGATGTGAAAGAACTTTAAGATCGCCCAGTCCAGGTCTAGTTTTTCAACCTCCTCCTTGTCAGCAGATGGAATCACCCCCTCTAGAAGTTTCTCCACCATGGTAGGATTCTTCAACATAGAGGCCCTAGGCTCCAAGATGGTAGTAACGTTGGCCGAGGTGCCCTCCCTAAGAGTCAATACGGGTATGGCTCCCATGCTCGCCCCTTTACTGGACTTTGCCACCCTCTTCTTAGCCTTGGGCAACGGCATGGTCTCATTCCTCTTTGAGTCATTAGCAATTTTGCTTTCTTGTTGGGCAAGATATCAGGAACCTCATCTTGAGATTGCTTCTCTTGGATTACCATGCCCTAAGTTGATGGGGTGTCAACCTTAGACTTTTTTGCCAGTTGGGCGAGCTTCTTCAAGCTAATTTTCTTTGACATAGCTGCAAAAGGAAACAAGAATCAGTTAATGAATGAGATAAAATATTTGGGAAAGGAAAAAGATAGTATCATCTGATCTAAGCTAGAGGCAGACGTGGATTTGACCAAGCCTCTTACTTAGAGCTCGAGCTTGAGCTCGAGCTAAACGATATTAAACCTAAGAGAGGATCTTGAAATTTTCCCCCTTAGAGTTTCAACAATGTCATATCAAGAAAGGGAGGTAGAATTTTTCTCATCCTCTTCCTGATAGTCCCTAAGTACTCCACTTAGTCATCTCAGGAGTGTTCACCTAGGGGTGGTTCATTTTGGAAGTGATGAGACTCACCCTCGTCGCCCGCAACGGCAATTGTGCCATCTATAGGCTTGTCCTCAACATTGTCTCTGCCACTAGATGCCATCCTTTCACAACCGGGGGCAAAGAACCTTTGGAATGCCTTGGAGCCGAGGACTACATAGACCTAGAAGAATCCTCTTAGCCCTAGTTTTATAAAGACCTTTCTGAACCTCCAATCCTCAAGGTCAATCAAGATGGGCAGCTTATTGCAACGTTAACCTAAAGAGTGAAGAGCATGTGCAAGGTGTTATACTCAAGTAAAATGACATATTGTGGAAATAAGACTAACTTGGGGTGTTCCATGACCTCGGGACCCACAGAACTCCTTCATCCCAAGATATACCCAAGGAAAATTCTCAGTCGTCTCCCGACATGGAAAAGAACTTCCTCTTCCACCCCTTGACGTTGCTGAGGTATCCCTTGGTCATGATCCTGCCCAACCTCACCTTGAAATATAGCCACCTCGAGTTTGGCTTTGAAATTTTTAACAAGCTACATAGGCACCTAAACTCATTAAGAGACAAGGCGCGCTTGTAATATCGCCATATCACCATCGCGTAGACAATACTTTGCCATGCATTGGGAATGAGCTGGGTAGGGAAGATGTTATAGAAGTGCAAGATTCTCCAAATGGTGGGATGAATTAGGAGTCGTAGGCTGGCGTGGAAAGTAGCCTCATAAAAAGCCATCTCACCCTAGAGAGTTGATAATATAGTCTGGTCTTCCTTGGGAAGCCTGGCCTGAAGTCCAGACAAAAAAGAGCACGACTCTCTTAGGCGATCCAGATCGCCCTGAGTCAAGATATTAACCTCTTTCTCCAGGGAAGTGCAATAATTTATCTCAGGATTTTCCCCGTGTTTAGAAAGTTCATCTCGGGGTGGGGATTCTTCAAGAGGGGACAGAGGGAGTTGGTTGACCTTGTTCGTCATGAATGATTTTTTTCCTAAATGTTTTTACACCTAAGACGGTAAAAAATTATCCAAGTTTCCTATGTCAGCCCTATCTGACATAAATTATGAACTAAAGATTGAGAGAAACCAGGTAATACTTACTCAAGCAAAGGCAAGACAAAGAGCTGACGAGGGCAAGGTTTATGGTGAGATGCACGTCACAGCAGAGGCAGCACTTCGTTATCACTTGCAATAGAAGGGTGCTATAAGGTTATAAATTTTTATTCAAATTCGTAATGGCATATATATATACACACACACATATACATATAGTATGATGACGTGATATATGCATCCTAATATATATATATATATATATATGTTATTAGGATGCATATATCACGTCATCATACTATATGTATATGTGTGTGTGTATATATATATGCCATTACGAATTTGAGTAAAAATTTAAAATTTTTATATTAGAATATAAATATTGGTTTTGATAATAATTTGACCCATTTAATTTAATTGGGTTACTTGTGATGTAATTGAGTTTAGGTGTATTTTATTTTGAGCTTATGAGTGTGTGTCATTTTAATTGCTAGTACTTAGTGAATTTGATGGGTTTGCAAGTGAGTTTGTGTGAGAGAGTGGACCATTTACTTTGACCCATAATTGATTTTATTTTCCTATGTGTGTCAAAAAAGGCCTAAGGGCCTATAGCATCTTTTATTTTATTTTTTCTCTCTCTCTCCTCTTGGTCTTGGTCGAAGCTTCCTTTTCAACTTTTATTTTTTTGCTCTCTATTTCTTCCTTCTCTCTCTCTCCATGTTTTGAAACAAAGTGGGTTTTATATTTTAAGCTAAGATTAGAGTGAGATTTGTGTAGTTGTCCTTTAGAGAAAAATTATCTACTCGACAAGGGCTTCGCATCGAATCAAAAATATTTAAAATCGGAGCAACTTAGAATTTTGGCCATATCTCTTCTTCATCAACTCTTTGGAGTTTTTATACATCTATTTGAGGTAAAGGAGGTTAACTTGTTAGGGTTTAATCTTGGGAGTATGTTGATGGCATATACTTACCTTATTGAGACCTTATTTGGGATATTAAACCCTAGCATGAAAAACTTAGCTTTTGATGAGCATAATTCATTTTATGAGAAAATTGAGAGTTTGAGATGTTGAAAATTTTATTTGAAAATATTTTACTTTGATATCTCATTTATTGTCTAATTAACCCTCATAATTTCCTATGAAAATATTTTATAGTAAATACATTAGAATTGTCTTTTTTGTTTAATAATGACTTATATTGATGATTTTGATACCTTGCACATTTATATTATTTGTATTGAATTCTTGGTTAATGTAACTTCTATGTATATTAGAACTTGGTTGTGTAATGAAAAGTTTAAAAAGAAATGAACTTTGGTTTGGAAATGAAATTTGGAATTGAGAATAGAACTAGGAACCTGGAACTCATTTCAGAAATGACACGCTAGGTAGTGTCGAATTTGGTACATTAATGTACCCGAAATAAGATGGTTTAGAATAAGGCCATGGTGAGAAACCAAAAAACCTGCGCCGGAGGGGAAACCAAAGCCCGATGTAATTGAAATAACATGTACATGTCACGTGTTATTGATTTACATATTGTAGAGTAAATACTTTGATTGAATCATAAATGAATATGATTGTATTGTTATTTTCTTGTGGTATCGTGTAGAACATGCCACTGCGTCAAGCTAGAGGTCGAGCTAGGTCATTACTTAGAACTCATGGGGCTCGTGGGGCAGGTAGAGCTCACGAGGATCATGAAGAGGGTGATGATGAGACTTACCATGATTGGAGGAAACATTAGAGATGATGGAGGTGCTTTACTTGCAGCATTTGGTGGTGCCGAGTTTATACAAGCGATGTTCACTACCTTCGAGCAAGTGGTGAGGAATACAATGCAGGCGATGCAAGTACTTGTTAGAGCTACAGACACAAGGGCTACTACGGTCATGAAGGCTTTTCTTCAGCTTCACCCGCCAACTTTTCGGGGTGAACCGGATCATTTAGTTATTTCAGATTGGCTAGAACAAGTCACGAGAGCTTTAGACAC
>BRYE01000024.1:7564859-7569859 GCA_030159115.1 Actinidia arguta var. hypoleuca
CCATTGTTCATCCTCGATTCCCAATCGATCTTCACAATTGATCTCAAATTAAAAAAATTAGCCACTCATGGCCATGAAAAATAAATAACTATGTATTCAAAGCATTCTAAAATAGGAAATCTAAAAATGAATAACAAAATTAAAAATCTTAAATTAATGAAAAAAATACGCGTAATAGGATAAAACCGTCAATTAAATTGATTAAACTTTGAATTTCTTTTAATAAATTACAAGAATTATCGAAAACTATAAAAAAACTAAGTTAGGAGGATATAAAACCCCTAAAAATAACGAGTTTTATTCATAAAATTATAAAATATATATATATATATATATATATATATATATATATACATATATATATATAACACAAGTCAAGTCTTAGTAGGATTAGGAGTCTCTGCCCAGTTTTCTTCTTAGCGTTCGAACCCTAATATAGGCATTCAAACGCTACTATTCACTTTGTAAATTTTTATCTTGATTTTGACCAACTTAAAGCTCGATTCAGCAAATGTTCATTAGAGGCAAAGTTGTAGCCCTTGAAGTCTTATTTCAATGATTCAAAAAAAACTCAATCAAAGATCAGAGTAAAAATATCGATATAGGTTTTTCAGTGAAAATCGATATAAGTCATCATTTTCTTCCATTTCTCAAGTCATTGATCGAAATTTCAAAATTCTTTATTTTTTGCCGTTCGAGCGGTATATATTTTCAACCATCTTCAATTTTTTCTCTTATTTCTTTCTAGTCTATTTTGAAGCTCTTAGAGTCCATATCTCACAATGCTCATAAGACGTGAATTTGTATAACTTAGTGAAATCTTTCCAACAGTACATCTTTCACTCTATTCTGAGTTATCAGTGAAAACTTTCATAATTCATTAGATAAATCCCGATAATAATTTTTTGATATGTGTGTCCGCACTCCGGATCAGTTTTATGGCTCCAAATTTACTCTTTATCAAAATTTATATGCAATAGATGCAAATACAACTTTCAGTACTTGGATCAATTTAATGACATTTAGACTGCACTTTTGTAGTCCAATCACAGGATAGCAGGAGCCACAAATTGATACCTCTGTCATACGAGGTACTTTCCTTGTGTTTAATTCTTGGGCTCGTGTTCTCGTCGACACAGAAGCATCGCATTCATTCATCGCATCATCTTTTTTCTTAGCATTGGGATTAGGGATAGAAGTATTTGATTCAGTACTTTTATTAAACACTCCAGTTGGAGGTAAATCAACCTTGAGATGAGTTTGTAGATCTTGCTAGGTTTAGATCACCGATCGACATTTTGTGTTCGATTTTATTGTTAGATATGACTAGTTTTGACATGATCCGTGGTATGGATTGATTGACCAGCTGTCGTGCTACAATAGATTATTTTTAGCATCGAGTTACATTTTGTACACCCAAGGGCGATCGTTTTCACTTCGTGGGATATTGTGATTGCAGCTTTACCACATGGCCTACTGATGTGCGTAGACAAGGAGAATTAAATTTTCTCTTCGTAGCTTGTTTGATCGACAAGAGTAGTGTAGTTAGTGTGGTTTTGTCACCGGTCATTTACAAATTTTCGGATGTCATTTTAGAAGATCAGCTGGAGTTACCACCGCATCAAGATATTTAATTCTCCATTGATCTTATGCCAGGCACTGCACCCATCTATATACCACCATATTATTTTGCACCGACAGAATTGCAAGAATTGAAGATTCAGATTCAAGATTTATTGGATAAGGGATTTATCTGACTTAGTGCATCACCGTGGGGAGCTTCAGCTTTGTTTGCAAAGAAGAAGGATGGATCACTTTGAATGTGTGTTGATTATTGACGACTAAATCATGTAACGATAAAGAACCAATATCCACTTCCAAGAATCGACAATTTATTTGACCAATTGAAGGGTTCAAGCTATTTCTCAAATCTTTGACTTAAGATCAAGTTATCACCAGTTGTGAATCAAGAAAAAGGATATAAGGAAGAAGGCTTTTCGCTCACACTACAGACATTATAAATTTCTTGTAATGTTATTTGGTCTTACGAATGCGCCAGCAACTTTCATGGATTTGATGAAACGTGTCTTTCATCCATATCTTGATCAGTTAGTAGTCGTGTTCGTGGACAACATCTTGATCTTTTCGCCATCAGTTAAGTCACATGAGAAGCATTTAAGAATTGTATTATAGCTTCTACGAGAGTATCGTTTGTATGCTAAGTTTAGTAAGTGCGAATTCTGGTTACCTAAGGTGAAGTTATTAGGTCATTTTGTTTTTGAAAGCGGAGTAGCTGGTGATTCCTTGAAAATTGAGGTAGTGATGAATTAGGAATAACCGAAGACCGTGTTTGAGATTCGTAGTTTTGGACTTAGCTGGTTACTACCGACGGTTCGTGGAAGACTTTTCACATCTAGAACTTATTGGTTTTAGAAACCATACATCAAAAAAAAATGTATTTTTATATGAATTTATGTATTAAATTATTGTATCATGTTTTTTATCCTATACATATGTATCATGATTTTGGCTTGAGACATCAAATCGATTGGTAAACTATTTTAAAATAACTTACCTTTAATATTAAATAAATTTTAGGTACCGAGAGTCATTCCGGTCCTTGAGGCGCACGGATGTTGTTCATAACTTTTGTTTTGAGAACGTAGTAATATATATATCTTGAAATGTAATTAAGTTTAGAATATTGAACACTTGAATTGTAATATTCTTTTGGCCCAGTGTGGGCATTGTCCATGTACTATTATTCATATTTTGTAATGTGATAGCTCATGGAGAGCTTAGTCATATGGGAAGAATTACACTTCGAAGTTATAACATAGTTTGTGAATTGATATTATATCGGTTGTGTGGTTATGGTTTATCGGCTAGTGTTGAATTTGGTTTATTGCATTGTTGTTGATTGTGGATGTTGAAGGGGTAGTTTTGTTGCCTTGTTTTAGTTCAATTTTCTTTTATTAAGGTATTTGCTTACATGTCCGGATCATGTTTATCCAGGGCATGAAAGGTGCGTTGTGTGGTTGAGCCCCCTATTTATAAGAAGCACCAAGGGGTGAGATTTGTTTGCATCAACGGTCGGGATTGCACGACTCTCCGAATTTCGAGGTTATAACAGTCGTCAGAAGACGAGGAGACACTCCGCCATTAATGCACCTCCACGTGTCACCCAACTAAGGCACACCATCATTGCTTGTCCACGTCATCCACTTACGCCCCATAACTCATTACTCAATGATGTCAAGTGTGTCACCTCGGCACATTGAGTAGGGGCAACTGATGAAGGAAAAATTCTCCACCTAATTTCTTGAGGTGGGCACATTACCCACTATATTCATATCACCAAAATCTTTCACAATCTAATCCAAGCTCGCCTAGACTCCCCAAATGATATTGCTACCCTTTCAACATTACCTCGCCAACGATCGAGGTGAACTATCTCGCCTGACTCTCAGAGGATAAGATCAACGTGAGATTCCATCTCCCTCTAGACTCCTACATTCGCGGTACGACCTCCATATGGCATCCTCCTCTTTTCTCTCTGATATCCTCAGGATATCCTTCCATACTTAGCCACTAGAGGATTACGTCATGATCTTCTCGCATGACACTCCATCCTTCACCTATAAAAGGCCGCTCCTCTCCATTAGAAAAGGTACACACAAATCATCTGCATTCACACTTTGAGAGCTCTGGTACTTTTTATCTAGCTTCTTTGCCTTAGTTTGATCTCCACGCTGGAAGGGTTTGTAGCAGCCTCGCCACGGCCGGTTACGTTTGTTCCCTTGCGCAGGTTATAGCAGAGGTCACTTCCAAGGTCAAAGAGCAATATTGATTGTTGATTGCTCGTCCTCAAATTTCTACCATAACTTTAATTGTCAAAATTCAAATGACGACAAAAAAATATATGAAATGTTAAAGATACTAGGGTAATATTGTATATAATGGAGTCGGATTCGAGTTGGCAGGTCCCTCCCCCATACCCAAGGATGGTCCAAGAGGGGTAGAGGTCGTCCGTTAACCCAAAGGTTCCAGACAACTCTAGTTTTATAATAGTATTAGTTATTAATATTTTTAAATTATATACTCATCACCCCAAGATTAAAATTAATATTGTATTTTTTATATATATTATAAATTTTATATTTTGTATGTATATTCGCCTCTCCAAATTTAAAATCATGCGTTTGTCCCTACCTATATCCATTGATTTTCGCACTCAAACCCATCCATAACCTTCTAAAACTCCCCAAAATCCATCCCATTAGAATCTTTTAGGTGCGAATCTATCGAACAAGTATTAGCTAGGCTGCAATATTAGAATCCAAGGATAATATTAGCTAATAATGTAGGCATTCCGCTAATATGAATAGTGTTTTTTTTTCCTTTCGGAATCAAGACTTGAACTTAGATGAAAGTTTTGCAAAGTAATTAAAATCAATTATGACGTGTCCTCTACTAGTATAAATAAATTTATGTTTAGGTTTGGTATTAAGAGTTGAACTTAGGTAAAGTTTTTGCGAAATTAAATTTAATTTAAAGGGTGAAATACACTGACTACCCTTGAGATTTTATATTAATATAGAAAATACCCTTGATATTTGAAAAATTACACTGACCTTCCTTGAGGTTTGCATTTAATATAGATGCCCCCTGACGTTTGAAAAATTACACTGACTATTCCTGAGGTTTCGGATTAATACACAAAGCACCCATGGGGTGGTTAGTGTATTTTAGGGGTGCTTTGTATATTAACCTGAAATCTCAGGGGTGGTCAGTGTATTTTAAGAAAAATATGTTATAAATTTCAAACCTCAGAGGGAGGTCATTGTAATTTCTCAAACGTCAGGGGTGCTTTGTGTATTAAAGGCAAACCTCAAGGGAGGTCATTCTATTTCACCCTAATTTAGTTTGAATAAAGTTGGGCGTTCGTATATCTCTCACTTGTACATGTCAATTAGAAAAATACATTTTGAAGAAAGCAT
>BRYE01000024.1:7574859-7577359 GCA_030159115.1 Actinidia arguta var. hypoleuca
ACTCACCTTGTTTTCCTTGGCTAAGTGCTACAATTGGCGTTCCTACACATATAGGACATACGATACAAAATGTCAATACTATGATTGATAAGGTTTAAAACTACTATAACAACTCTCGACTTGACTAAAGGTATCCCCGCTCAAGGATAACCTACGCCCTAGGACGACACTCCTAGGAATAGGTTCAAGGATCCTAGATTGACTATTAATGGCCAAAGACAACACTTGACTATAGTTCCTTCATCGCATCCCATTTATCTCACGACAATAAATATATATCCTAGGTCAATATAATTTAAAATAGACTTAATGACCTTCAATTTGGTAGGTCATGAGTTTGAAACGCATCCCAAATGAAAAAGTTATGCCCAATTGAATAAGGACTAAATTTCTAAAAAAACTGTGTTGCTGGTAAAATCTTAGGTTGACTTTAAACTTCAATATCTCGTAATATATGTGGAATTAAATTGTGTGGTTAGAAAGGTCTACGAGTCTATTTTCCAACGCTTCAAACGGTGTCTCAATCCGTATTTTTTAGAGAAAGTTATGCCCGTTTTACAAAACAGTGTCTGGGCTGAAAATGGTCTGGCGTTCGAACGCTGAGTTTGGCATTCGAACGCCAGGCAATTTTCAAAATGCTAACTCTCTGGACGTTCGAACGTCCCACAGAGGCGTTCGAACGCCGGCCGCACGCAGCAGCAGAAATGGCATGAAAACTTGCCAAAAACTTATCCAATCTTAACCCAAAGCTTCACCAAAGTTTTTATGGCTCAACTACACACTCAAGAGACAACAATAAATCAAAATCAAACCTCAAAACTAACCCTAGCATGGTAGATCTAAGGTCAAAGTTCCAAAAATCCTAACATTTAATAATTTGGGATTTTTGTTTTAGCATTCAATTTCTTTGAATTGAGCTTCAATATACTTCAATTGGGACTTAAGGGAGTCCTCTAAACTCAACATTGGGCTTACTAAAGGCATCTAAGGCATAACCTAATTTCTTCAACTTGTACATATACATAAAAATAGATTTTTCTCACCTCCTCAAGCTTAGTATAGCTTTCAATGACTTCCTTAGGCTTGGATTTTGGACTCTC
Source organism: Actinidia arguta var. hypoleuca (assembly GCA_030159115.1). Lineage (NCBI taxonomy): Eukaryota > Viridiplantae > Streptophyta > Magnoliopsida > Ericales > Actinidiaceae > Actinidia > Actinidia arguta. Next base: position 7,575,960 of record BRYE01000024.1, read on the forward strand.
TCCAAGCTTCTCCTTCTCTATCTTCCTTCTTCTTCCTTTCTTTCTTCTCTCTCTCTCTCTCTCTTCTCTATACGAATTTTTTATGTGTGTGTTTGGTTTGGTGCTTGAAAGAAACACATGGGATTCAATCCCATGTGCCCACCTCTATTCCTTTTTGTTACAACATTCCTCCTAATTGGTCATTTCATCTATTTTGGTCACTTTTGACCACTTTGACCGTAAAATACTTACAATTAGGTCCTAATAGAATTAAATTTTTACATTAAGACATGAATAAAGAAAATTTATGGATTCGGGGTATTACAGGATGTACCTTTCTCAACTTCGGTCGACCGAACTTATGACAATTGTAATTTGTATTCTGGCTTTTTGATAGTTCAAGCCGTTAACTATCCAATTTGAGTTTAAGAGTTGGTTTAGCTTTCTATTACTTTTATATGCACAATTATATTGAATATGACTTGTAGAAAGTTTCAAACCTTACTTCGATTGAGAGTAAGTCTACCTTTGAGACCACTGTTATTTTCTTTCAGAATTGTGAAATAATTGACTTAGTTCTTGTATTTCTAATTTGTTTTATTAACTTATGAAAGTTCTTTTCATCTCAAAACAACCTTGTTTATGACTGTGATTAGTTTAATAGGTGTGAATTCATTTTTCCTTTCTTAATACAATTTTCATCAAAAGTTCAAATTAGACTTAGCTTTTAATCATCAAAATCAAATAAACCTTTATTTCAATACATTGGTCCAATATTGAAGTCCCCTTTTAAGAATTGTAAGTTTTTAAAGAACATAATCATTACTTTTATGGTAAATCTCACTTTGCACCTCTATATTTTGCACTCAGTCTCACTTTGTACCTTCTATTTCTAATTTGAAAAGTCTTCCATTCACACTTTCAGCCAAGTTTCAATGTCCCCCTTCCTTCTATACGGCATTAGAATGATAGACGGAAAGAAACCACGTGACAGTCACTTAGTATTAGAGTTGGGGTTAACTGCACTTATACCCCCTAAAATATTAATTCGATCTATTATGTTCCTAAAATTCTTAATTTCATTCTATAAAGTTTAATTAATGGCTTCCGTTAAAATTATTGATGAAAATAGTTAATGCGCAATGCACACACCATCCATGACCAAGTTAATATTTCAGATAATCCTCCCAAACCTAAACTCAAACCCTACCCTAATACCTAAACAAATAACCCGAGCCCAACCCACAACTCCTTATTTCTCCATCTCTCATATTTTATACTTGTTATTAAAGTATGAACACAAAGAACCCTCACATGGTGGGCAACTAGGGGGTTTGGTGTGGTCTTGTAGTTCAATTTTACCGATTCGAAAAGATTATAGTCAATTTGGATCGTGGTAACTATAGACAAATAATGGTTGT
>BRYE01000024.1:7582359-7587359 GCA_030159115.1 Actinidia arguta var. hypoleuca
TGTTTAACTAAGTTAGCACAATTTTGAGGGGCTATTATCAATGTTCATATGTCTTCCCACACTTTGGATATCAATCCTGTTTGGAGTGATATTGGCAGCCAACTTTGCTCAAGATAGTTGTATGTAGCTGCCACTCCTTTATACCAAAGAGCTCCTCTTCAAGCCCAAATCTCCACCGCCATTTACTCAACGGGGTCGTATTATTTGATACAAATATTCTCATTCACAAGCCTCCCATTTTTCTCCTTGTAGTTACAACATTCCAGCTGTGACCAAGTGGAGCTTCCTTTTCTCTTCTTGTGTCTCCCAAAAGGAGCTGCCTCTGGATTGTTTCAAGGGATTAGCCTTCTCAGATTAGAATGTTATATATAGAGACATAAAATAGACTTAGAGGTTTGCAAATGTTGATTTGATCAGGCCATTCTCCCTCAAATGCAAAGACACCTCCTCCTCCATATTGCTAATTTCTGTTTGAATTTTTATATGATATAGGCTACCATGTTTGAACTCTTCTTGGATTGGCACCCGAAGGCAAAACCCAAATACTTGATTGGATGAATTTCCTCTATCATAGATTCTGATATTCCAAACCCACATCCCTGAGTTTTCTGAAAAGTGGTCTTTAAACATGTAGTTCACAGCATCTTAAAATTATTCTAACATTAAGAATTTCTTCCTTGTCTTCATTGCAAAATGTTAGTGTGTCATCTGCAAATTGCAAATGTGCGACTAAGATGTCACTTTGTCCTACTTGAAAACCTTGACATGTTCAAACTGTCAACGACCACCATATCGAACAGATATGGGGTCCGTGGATTACCCTGTCGTAATCCTCTTCGTGTACAGAGCTCATTGGTAGCCCATTGACGAGAATAGACAATGATACACTTTGGACAAAATTTTGTATATACCTCCCACGTCGCTTATGGGTCTAAAGGAAAAGAATCGTCCCAGTCAAGGTCTCCCATAAACTCGTTAATTGAAAGTATGATACTCAAGAGAAGAGTATAAGTCTTCAAAAAAATTTATACCTCCAAAAACAAAGTGTTGAAAGTGACTATTATGTAGAGAGTTCTCATAAAGCGTAACTGCCCAATATATAAAAACTACATAAAGGCCTAGAACAAGTCACTTATAAATATGTAACCAGAGCATATTGACAATCACAAATAGGCAAAGATCCTAGGGTTTCTAATTAGGAAAGGAGGCTTCTTTGGCATATTGACAATCACAAATAGGCAAAGATCCTAGGGTTTCTAATTAGGCAAGAAGACTTCTCATAAAAGGAGGGGACGGCTCAAACCCTAAGTGCGCCTCGTAGATTATTCATACAAGATCTCATGTGAACTTGAGAGCTTTCAATATGATCAAAATTGATCCTTGTTCTTCCTATTCACACCCTCAAGGGTCGTGTTGGGTCAGTTCTTGGTCAGACCCATAACTGACCCACTATTGATCGGTTGTCAATTTTTGGACCCAAAACCGACCCGACCATCCAAAAGACCTGAACCGCTCGGGTTCGGTTTGGTTCGGTTCGGTTCGGTTATTAGGTCGGGCCGGGTCTTCGATTTTTCCTAAAATTTTCCACTCCTTTATATAGAATAGGTAATAATCAAGTGTGGTGAGTGTATTGTATGCCTATATAATCGGTTTTAAGTAAAAAATATTGGGGATCCGAGAACCGAATCGAACTACTCAGGTCTATAATTTTTAGACCCGGAACTGACCCATGGGCATGAGAGAACCGACCCAATGAGGTCGGTTCGGGTGGGTCTTTTGGGCACCCCTACTCAAGGGTGTTCTCATTCTCAACAAAACTTTAGGGTGTAAGTTAAGAGGGAAGATATTAAAAGATCAATCATGCTATTTTTGTGGTAGCTTGTCCCACAACATGACTTGTAATTTCTTGAGTAGAAAAAATGAATTCTTATCTAGATGTGGTATTTGATATCATGAGAGATGGAGACAGTTGTGGGAGTAAGATGGGGATGGTTGTGGGTCGTCTTTCGTGTTGAGTTGTTGTATTAATGACGAGTTAAAAGATAGGTGAGGAACACCATGAAGAGGTTCCACAGTTGACATATTTTTTTTCCGAAATAAAGCAACATATGAAATTAAGAAAACAAACTCAAAGCAGTACATATAATGCCCAAATGGCAAAATACATACAAGACCTGCCAACAAAATAGATTAGCAAAAAAGAAAAAGAAAATTAAAATCCAAAACTGAAATAACTAGGAGTCTCAGGGGAAGGATAAGTTACCATTGGTTCCAACAAGTGTTGAGGGATAATTGGTTAGTGGCCTTATTAGTTAGTTGTAAATGGTATGAGTTCACTATAACTTCTAAGAATGGAAGTTGTTGGGATTCTGTTACAAAGCAGCTAGATGATGCTGATTGACTAGGGAGGGGAGTAGAGGGGGTGAAGAGTTTGGAGTCCTTTTTTCTTTTGGTTGTATTTTCTTTCTTCTTCGTTTTGTCAAATGTCATTCGAGCAGAGAGCCTTGAAGCTCTCTTTTAATAAAATTTTGTGGTTTTGTATCCGTGGTATCAGAGAAAAACAAAGATCCGTGGAGAACGATTTGATAGCAGAAGGGAGGAGGCCGGCAATGCAAATGAAAGAAGCCATTCATGAGTTGTACTTCTTTTGCTTTTTTTCTTCTTTTCTCTTCTCTTTCCTTCTCGTATCTTTTGTTTGTTCGCTGTTTTTTGTTTGGTTTAATGTATTAGTAAATAAAAACTTTTATCAGTTTATGTATACACAAGGTTAGAAGAATGAGGAAAATTTGTAATGAGGGACAAGTTTCTTGGTTTCCTTTTCTTTTTTTTTTTTTTTTTTTTGCAAATATAAGAAGAGATTACAAAGGTTTTGGGTTTCTTTTGGACTCTATAAAGTACTTGCCAATAAAAGTTTATGAGAAGGATTTAGGCCATTCTTTGATTAAGAGTACAAATTTTTCAGAGCATCCAGTGAAGAATTTATTAGAGAAAGGGGAATTCGACTCTAAATCCCATTTTCTAAGACTATTTGAGGATTAACCTAACCCCATGTAACTAATGCTACTTTCTATATTCCCAAAATAGCCTTTATGGAATATGAGTGAATGGAGATATATCTACGTGTTAAATAGTTGGGAGTACAATTCTAGCATAAATATTGAAAACATCACTCAATTTTTCCACAAGCTTGATGAAAATGAATTGGTAGTTTCTTAAAATCATGCCTTCGGCTTTGCACTTTTGACAATGGAGAGGATGAGGACGAGTTCGTAATAGTTTTCTCGAACCATATAGATTGTAAAAATTCTAAGCAAAAAATACTAAAAAACACTTTTCAAAAGCCGATCCTCATCTTCCCTTCCAACCAACACAAACCAAAACCATACCTAGGCTCCGCACGACTCACATCTCCACACCACTTAAATGAGTAAAAACACCTAGCAAATCAAAAACCCTAGCAAATCAATCGCAGGTTTGCAGCTTTCGAGCACAACCTCAACGAAGAAAGAATGAGTAAGAGAGGAGAGTGGAGTTATGATATTCGATAGGGGTATAATAATAATATTTCAAAGTAGTTAAGCCGGTTAAAAAATAAAACGTTGACTAATTCCCTTATAAAATTCAAAAAAAAAAAACGTATTGACTTTAGTTTCTGTTCACTTTAATTTTAGGTTTCCTCCAACATCTCAAATGAATTTAGTTATTTATTTGTATCTAACCTTACTTTATCCTCTACTATACCATTACCGGTTTCAAAAATAGATTTATTTATAGTTATAAAAAATTAACACTTTCACCCATTCAATTTGTAAAATAGTTGCTAGCGATTTTGGTCTAAAACAGTTGATAGCGAGGTTCTCGGAGACGCTGTAAGGATTTCTTTTAAGAGTTCTTCTGTAATTAAATGAAAATAATAAGGATTCTTTTTGGCAACAAATATTTGAAGAGGTTCAAATAATTGGGAGCTTCCAAATGCAAACCAAAGTCGTCTTTACACACCCCACTTTCGAAACCTTATTTTAAATTTATAAATCCAATTCAGTATGAACCAATTTAATATAAAAATATCATGTACAAATGAATTATTTTAAAATACCAAAAATCAACCAAGTTAACTCAATACACCAGACAAAATTTTCCTTTTATGTAAACTACATATTGGGGCCACCACAGCCTCGACCATTGCGGTTACCAGGCGGGTGTAACTATGTGAGTATTTGTGGTGGGTGGGTCTCACTCGTAATTACGAAAGTTGAGAATGAGTTCTAGAATTGTTCACTCTTATGAGAATGAATAAAGATTTTGTTTCTAACAATTGTTTTGAAATCGTTCACACTTATGAGTATGAACAAAGATTTTTTTGTTCATATTTACAAGTATGAAATAGAGTAATTTGTTCACATTTATGAGTTTGAACAAATTTCTAAGTGTTGGGGTCCTAGGTTTATTTTTTTGTGCAGACTTATGACTATAAACAATTACTTTTCGTTCATTTCTGTAAATTTCAACAAATGACGAAATACAAACGTTTTTAAATATAAAAAAAAAAAAAAGGAGTTTCGCGAGCAATTTATTTACTTTTTCCATGATATAATGTTCTGAAATATCTATTTTACGGTCCTCTATTATTTTATTTTATCTCAAAAGCAAGATTTTTATGTCTTCTAAATCTACAAACGTGTTGTTAATAGAAAATAATAAAAATGGAAGTAATAATATGTGATGTAGGATTTAATTATTTACACAGGAGGGTGAAAGATTTAGAGAATTGATGTTTTCTGAAAAAGAATAATAGGATTTGTAGGATTTAATTCTAATACGTGAAAGATGACAATGAAAGAAAAAGTTAAAAATTAAAGATGATAAAAATGAAGTGTACCGCATAGGATGTACTGAGTTATAACTATAAATACTAATTTTAGTTTGTTCATAATAGTAATTTTATTTAAGGATGGAATCGTAATAACAAAAATATTGTTTTTTTGGGTATCCTAAGACCA
>BRYE01000024.1:7619859-7622359 GCA_030159115.1 Actinidia arguta var. hypoleuca
ACACCCCGCAACCCGGCCTATGCAGATCGTGGGCACGTGATGGCCGGTGGCTGACCCACCAAGGCCTACTTACCTTTATACGGTTGATCACCTATGCATACTCATTTAAAATGATACAATTTTCTCTTGCGTGGAAACGTCATACTATATAAAAATATAAAGGTGTGACGTGCACACAAATACACAGAGTTGTGCCTAAGTTTTTAAATTGTTTACTTACATGTTCAGGCCAACTTTAATTACATAATCTAGGGCCTAGCCCATAATCAAAGCTACATAATAAGGCTCGCAAGCCACAAAACTACATTCTGCTTCGCTAACTTAGTCTTAAGGCTCTTCGGACTGGCTTCCTGAAAAAGTTTTCAAAAACGTAAGTTAAAAGCTTTGTGAATAACAATAATGCATGAAAATAAAATACCATGGATCATTTCTTAGCGTACATAGTGTAATAAGAGTAAAGCATGTGATTAAAACTTCATAAAATTGAAGCTCACGTAAACATGGCATAACATATCTGAAAAACATACCGTGAGCATTCAACATATCATGACTTCTTGAAATCATGAACATATCATAGGGTGTAACTACTCGGCTAATGACCATTGAGTCATGCGTACTAACCATATAGGTTATGTGTGGCTCTTTAGGCCTGAGATATCTCAATTATAGAGTGAACTTATTTCACGTCCCCCACTCTACCATTAGGATTATCGGGCTTAGTTAAGGTCCCGCCACGAGAGGACCCCGAGTGTCACCATGCATACATACTTTGAATATACTTTGTTTTTCACATAAATTCATGCTAAGTCATTTCAAATCATTAATCCATGGGTTTGCAATGCATAGCATAACAACATTTGCATATAATTAGAAAACATGTTGTTCATATCATAACATATTCATTTAATGCATTAAAACATGGAAAGCATTTGAATATGCATAGTACGTATTGAAAACATTTCGAAAATACATAATTTTATTCATGGCATCATGTTACTCATATGGATTTCCTTGGCTAGGTGCTACGTCGTGTGTCCCTACAGGTAAGGGATAGAAACATCAATTGCTAGGTATAGTAATACGGCATTAATTGACTTAAAGAAATATTACTCTCCGTTTACCTTAGACACTTTTGTTCTAAGTCAAAAATCCTTAAACGTAGACCTAAGTCCTCTATTAGGTAGTTGAAGGGTTTAACATACTATGGCTATGATTATGGAGTTTTAAAAGAAAAGAGTCCATAGCTGTCTGAAATTGGTCTTGGCGTTCGAACTCTGGTTTTGGCGTTCGAACGCTCAGGCTAAATGTTGGGTTCTCACTCTCTGTTCGTTCGAGCGTTGCACAGAGGCGTTCGAACTCTAAGACTAAATGTCTAATTTTGACTTTCTGTCCGTTCGAACAATGTACAGAGGCGTTCGAATGCTATGACTAAATGATTAAGCTTTCCTTCTCTATGTGTTCGAACGCTGAGTTTGGCATTCGAACTCTAAGGCTAAAAGTAATTACCGTCCGAACACTATAAAGTGTTCTAAAAGTGGTGTTCGAACGTTAAGCTTAAAAGTCTAGACCGTTCAAACTCTGTTCATGGGCGTTCGAACTCTGGTTGCGTATGGCAACAGGAACAGTAACTGGTTTTGAAAATTTTGTCAAAACTTATTCCAAATCTAATCCAATCTTTTCAATACTTAGAGAATACTATGAGTGACCTACTAGTACTACAATATCTCAAAATTAAGTCTTCATTTTAACCCTAACATAGTAGATCCAGTTTTAAACCAAAACCAAAACCCTAACATACATATACATATATTTATACCATTTAAAGTGATTACCTTTCTTCAATCTCGAGCTTAAGCTTCCAATGGCATATTGTTGAACTTCTAAAATTCCCCTTTTCTTTCCTTCTCCTTCTTCCTTTCTCTTTTCTCTTTCTTCTCTCTCCGAATGAGTGTGTGTAGGTATATTTGCTGAGACACATGGGAAATAATCCTATGTGGCTCGCTTCTTTTTAATCTGGTGTTTTCTTTTTCTTTTTTATTTTATACTATTGGCGTTCAAACGCCCTCCTTAGCGTTCGAACTCTAAGAAGAAAATGTGAGTTGGAGATACTGAGAGTATAAAATCTGCCACAGGCGGTAGAGTTCAAATGCTCTCTCTAACGTTTGAACTGTAAGAAGGATTCTGAGTTTAGCGTTCGAACGTCTCTCTTAGCGTTCGAACCCTAAGAACAAAACTGGGCAGAAATAAAATTTTAGTTTCAAGGATTCTTAACTTAGATTTTATTCATCTAACTTAACACTTAACCTCATTAATCGACGTACGGATCATGATTTAATGTATTTAACGAATTTAAGGGATTCGAGGTGTTACAATTAACCCTTAAAATCCTAACCCTTAAAACAAACCCACCTCTCTCTCTCTCTCTCTCCTCCCCACGGCATCCCCCTCCCTTCGACCGAGACCCCTCTCTCTCCCCTCCCCCCACGGCATCCCCCTCCCC
>BRYE01000024.1:7632359-7647359 GCA_030159115.1 Actinidia arguta var. hypoleuca
TTGCCATTTGAAGAGTAATCCTTAATTATAGACGACTTAGTTGAGAAGGAGTCTTATGGAGGTGGACCACTTATAGAGGTGGAATCCCTGCGAAGATGGTCTTTAATCAGGCAAAGTAATCATCCTCGCTTGTTGGCGATTTGGCAATCAAACAACATGCTCACAGAGGGTGGCGAGGAGAGCGATCGGCGATGATAATATTAGCGACCTGAAGGGATATTGGCGATGTGGTCTATAAGCTAAGTGTCCAATCAGACCATCAACAGGTGGAGATTTTACCCTACATCAGTAGTCCCCTACTCGAGATGCCGAGGTAACACACTTTGGGATCTTTAAGTAGCAAACCAAGTAACTGCCTCTTGATGTTGTGAGCATGTAATGATGGCGTGCCTCCATTGGATGACATGTGATATAGTGCCTTAATGGTGGGATGATATTTTAGCGGGAATGGCAGTTTTGATCTCGAAACTCGAAACATCGTGTGATCTAGGCCGTTGGAGCGGACAAATCTAGGCCCTCAGTACTTCTTATAAATAGGGAACTCTACCATTCATTAGTACACTTTTGCCTTTGCTGCCGAACTATTAAACCTACTCGGACGTGCACCTCGCCCTCGTTAGCTCGCTATATCTTTCATCCTCGTCCTTTTGTAAGTATTAACTACTATACTCACCCTTCCATTTCGTTAATTTTTAGTGCATGTCCAATGGAGCCGACGTAGGAGACTTAAAAAACTCACTATCGCCTTGGGTGTTTGAACACTTGGGAGAAAAATTAGTTATGATGGACGAGGTTAACCAACTCCTTGACTCGCCTAGGGAAGATCCTCTTGAGGAATCCCCTGCTTGGGATGACTCTTTTGTTTGCATGGGGGATCCTGGGATGGACACTAGTTCTCCTCTATAAAAAGAGACCAATGTCATGACTTAGGATGACTTAGATCACTTGAAGGGAGATAACTTCTTCTCGGTCGGGATTTAAGCCAAGATCGCAGAAGCGGGTGAAGCTATATTGTTTACTAGCTTAGGCAAGGTAGCTTTTTATGAAGCTATTTTCCCCGCTGGTTTGTGGCTCCCAATCTACCCTATTATCAGAAGAATTTTGAACTTCTATAATATTTGTCCTACCCAACTTTCTCCCTATGTATAGTGATGTGTCATCTATGTGTTGGTGATATGACAATTCTATCGGTGTTATCTATCCCTTAACAAATTTAGGTACCTTTATACCTTGTTCAAAAGTCTAAAGTTAGATTCGGGGTGACTTTACTTTAAAATGAGGCCAGGCAAAAACTTGATCAGGGGGTCTCTGAATAATGTCAAAAAGATGGAAAGGGATATTTTTTTTGTATCGGGAGATGATTGAGAGTTCTTCCCAAACATGACTCGGGGTGAAGGAGTTCCACGGGTCCCGAGGTCATAAGGCACCCCAAGTCAGCCTTGTATCCTTATTACGCTATTTTTCTCAAGTATATAGTTTTGCCTTATGCTAATAAATCCTCATTTTCCAGGTAATCGTTGCAAAAAGCTACTCATTCTGACTGACATTGAAGAAAAAAAGGTCACAAAAGGTTTTCAAAAAAATAAGATCGGGGGATACTTTGACGTTTCAACTATCCATGGTTCTAGAACATTCCAACGATTCTTCACCCATGGCCGTGCTGAGATGTCGTCTAGTGGTAGAGACAATGACAAGTCTAGAAATGGTGCAGTTGCTGCCTTGGGTGATGAGGGTGAGTCTCGCCATTCTCGAGATGAGCACTCCTGGAGCGATAGCCCCCGAGATGAATCATTAAAGTACATATGAACCATCAGGAAGGAGATAAGGAGGTTTTTGCATCGCCTTCCTAATCTAATTTTGCTAAGGTGGTTAGGGGAAAAGGTTTGAGATCCCATATTAGGTTTGGCGCCATCTAATTCAAGCTCCAGTTCGGACTCTAGATCGAAGTCTTTGTTAGACCTAGGGCTGCCTCCTGAGGGCTGCCTCCTGAACTTAGATCAGATGGTACAATCTTTATCTTTTCCAAATATTTTATGCCTTTCATTGACTGGTCTTTGTTTACTATTTTGTAGCTATGTGAAATAGAATCAGTCTGTCTAAGCTTTCCAAGAAGGTAGAGGAGAATAAGGATAAGACTGCCACCTCGTCCACTAAGGGCGTAGTGATCAATGAAAAGCAACATCGAAAGGAGGTCCTTGACTTCTCGCCCAATAAGAAGAGCAAAACAAATGATTTGAAGGAGACCATGCTTCCACCCGAGGTTATAAAGACTAAGCCTAATATAGTGGCGAGCAGGTGGCCATTAGCCCCTAGGGAGGGTACCTCGACTAGACCTGGTGATGCGCTGGGAACTAGAGCCTCTGTGATGGCTAGTGCCTCTGTGGTAGAAAAAATCTTGGCCGAGGTGATCCTTCCCGCCGATAAGGAGAAGGTGGAAAAGCTTTCTTTGGATTAGGTGGCCACCAAGTTCCTCCACATCATCGGCCATGTATCTTTTCCCTTTCATCTTAAGCTTTTGTCTTCACATTTTGTCAAATTCAAGGTGCTCACAGAAACTTGTTTGTAGTAGGCGGTAGTGCTTAGGTTTTCCCTCGTTGTTCGAAGTAGGGACAGATAGAATGATGCCCTTTTTTAGGTCACCCAAGTAAATTCAATCGAGATGGAGATGGTTCGGGCTCAAAATCGAACCAATGTTCAGCGAGAGGGATTGAAAAGCTGTTGAGGAGCTCAATAAGAAATCCAAGATAGTGGCAAGGCTAGGGGTAGAGGTGGTCGAGATGAAAAAGAGGGAAACCCTTGCCAAGAAGAAAGCCATCGAGGAGTTCAAATCCTTAGATGATTTCCATGAGGCCATAGTAACTTCGGCATCCACATACTTTGGTGAGGGGGTCGATTTTTGCAAGAGGTACCTAACTCACTACCATCGCAACCTCGATATCAACCTCAACAACATGGACATGGATCGAGATCTACACAAGCGGAAAGAGGCTAAAGCCGAGGAGGAGAACAAGGGGGAGGATGGCAAGGTGAAGAAAGAGCAAGAGAAGAGCGAAGATAAAAGAGATACCAACCCTCTCTCTCTTTAAATATTTATACTTTTTTTTTATAAAAATTTGGTATTTGCAAGATGTAATCCCCCCAATTCAATTAATGAAAATCCTCTTATTTTATGGCATATCTTCTGTGCATTGGCGACGTCAAGGAATTGGCGATGTAAACTTGAACCAATATTGTTTTGGCGATCTTAATAAGATCAATCGAATAACCAAAATTAACCAAAATTTGACCACCAAGTGAAATACATCCTGGCATATTTGGCTTAAACTGGAAAAATAAATTTGACGCATATTAATCAATTTTTTGGTGAGCACAACTAGTAAGCGAATTAAAAATTAGGCAACGAAGAAATAATCTTGGAAATCTTTAACTTAGGCGATAATATTGGAGGGACAGGCAACACCAAAGAGTGGCGAATTCCACTTAATCAATTGGCGAATTCAACCGCTTGACGAATCTATTAAGTCCATTCACCTTAATAAGGGAAACCTCGAGCTTAACTGTGGCGATTAAATAACTCAGCGAACTTGATTAATAGGCGACCAGATGTGAGTTTACCATGGCAAAATACATAATCAAGCAATCCACTTTCTAGCGATCAAGATGTTTTATCATTTGTAATGAATGGGTGATCTTAATATTAGCGACATTCAATCTGACATTACAAAGTCTTCTGAAACTGACAATAAAATTGAATTGGAGAAATTCTACTATTCATGAAATTTTACTACTCATGGAGATTTAGCGATTATTACAAGGAGTTTGGCAATTAAAATCGTATACAAGGAGATTTTGGCGAACTTAAGATTAGCGATATCAAATTGCACAGGCGATCTCTTTTCATAGAGACCCGCGGATTCACTAGTAATACTTCTTCAAGTGGTCGGCATTCCATGGGTAAGGTAATGCCTTCCTATTCATATCTTCTAGTCAATATGTTCCCGGCCTAAATACTTTGACAACTTTATAAAGACCTTCTCAGGTAGGACCGAGTTTTGGGGCATTCAACTTATTTGTAGACAGAGTGACCTTCCTCAAAACTCAATCGCTAGGTAGGAATGATATGTGCTTCACTCTTTGGTTATAGTACTTGGCGATCTAGTGCTTGTAAGCTGCTTAACGTACCTTAGTTCGCTCCCTTTTTTCGTCAAGGAGATCAAGGGTGAGCCTCAGCTCAGCTTCATTATTTTCCTTGTCAAAATTTAAGGTCCTCAAGCTTGGCATTCCTATTTTCACAGCTATAACTGACTCTGTCCCGTATACCATTAAGAATTACATTTCGCTCGTAGGGATTTTGCTCGTTATATGGTATGCCCAGAGTATGCTCGGTAGATGTTCCACCCATTCACTCTTTGATTTTATCAACCTCGTCTTCAAATTCCTTAGTATTGTTCTATTAGTAACTTCCACTTGACCATTTAATTAAGGATGACCTATCGATAAGAAATGATCGGAGATGGCGAGGCTTGAACAAAATAGCTTGAATCCATCGTTGTCGAACTGTCGGGCATTGTCCGAGATAATAACCTTCAAGATTTCAAACCGATAAACGATGTTCTTCCATACAAGAATTTTGGTGTTTCTCTTAGTGATTTTGGCGAAAGGCTCTACTTCTATCCATCTCCTTGAAATAGTCTATGGCGATGATCAATAACTTCATTTGCAATGGAGCTTGAGGCAAATGTCCAAGTATATCAATCCCCCATCGGGCGAATGGCCATGGGCTGGTTATTAGATCCATCTCGATATGAAGGAGATGACTCATTAGAGCAAATCTCTAGCACTTGTCATATTTCTTCATGTATGCTTCTGTATCTCATTCCATTTGAGGTTAGAGTAACCTTGACAAACTGTCTTCATGACCAGTGACCTCACCCTTAAGTAATTCCCACATATACCTTCATGAATTTCTCTAAGCACATATTATGCTTCTTCATGTCTGAGACACCTAAGAGTGCCCATGAGAAAGATCTTTTGTATAAGATTCCATGGAGAAGGCAAAATTTGGCAGCTTGATACTGAACCCGATGAGCTTAGAGCTTGTCTGATGGTAGTGTCCCGTCTCAAAGGTATGGAATGATATTGTCCATCCATGTCGGACCTGCTTCTGTTTGGCAAACGATTTTGGCAATCTCAATAATTAGACTGGGCAAGAACTCCAAAGGTATATTCCTGTTTGAGATAAAATCAAAGGCTGAGGAGAGGTTAGCTAGAGCATCAGCTTTTTTATTCTTTTCCCTGGGGATTTGGCAAATTTTGAAGTCTTTAATTTTCATGGACATGTTCTTCATTTCATCTAGGTAAGCCATCATTCGGAGATCTTGGGTGAGGTAATCCCCTTGGACCTGATTTACTATGAGCTGGGAATCACTAAAGGTGTCTACGGATTCTACTCCCAATTCTATTGCAACTCTAAGTCTAGCACAAAAAGCTTCATATTCAGCTTTGTTGTTAGTGACTTTGAACACAATGTGAATGGATTATTCCATATTCTCGCCTGATAGAGTTTGGAGAACAAGTCCAGCACCACAACCGTGGTGGTTGGACGATCCGTCTATGAACGACTTCCATTTGGCAAAGTCATTTTTTTTGTCCCGCTTTTCTGGGGCTTCAGCCTTAGGGAGAATTACTTCTAGCTCTGGAATAACATCATGTGTGAATTCAATCACGAAGTCAGCCAATGCTTGGGCTTTGATTGCCATCCTGGGTTTGTATTTGATGTGGAACTCACTTAGTTTAATGGACCATTTGAGGAGTCTTCCTGAGGTATCGGGTCATTGAAGAATCTGCTTTAAAGGTTGATCAGTCAATATAGCAATAGGGTGTGCTTGAAAATAATGGTGAAACTTCCTGGCAGCGATTAGAAGGGCGAAGGCAAACTTTCTCAATTTTTAGGTATCTAGTCTTGGCTCCCATGAGGACTTCATTGATATAGTATATTGGTTTCTGGACTTTATCCTCTTCTCGGATAAAAATTACACTCACGGCTGTTAGTGAGATGAATAAGTATACTACGAGTTCCTTGCCTGTATTATGAATTGTGTGTAATACCCCAACTCGCGAAAATAAATATTAAATTAGTAACCAAATTAAATTTAATTAAAGTGTAAAATAGAACACGATAATGCGATATGTTGTGGACACACGGGTGCGTGCATGAGAGACACGTGGAGACACGTTGAAATTAAATTAAGTTAATTACTATATTTTGGGATTAAATTGAGAGATTTATAACTTTTGGGATAAAATTTAAGATTATATTTAGATAATATAATTATTTAAAAGTTGAAGGGGCTAGAGTGTAATTTGTTTAATCGAATTGACACGGCATGGAGATGACTCACCCACGGCCGTTTTCTATGTCTTTATCTTCAGACAAAATTCTATAAGAGAAGAAAGCAGAGCGCAAAAATAGTAAGTGAGAAAAGAGGGAAAAGAGAGAAGAGAGGAAAAGAAAGAAAAGGAAAAATAGAGAAGAAGGAAAGAGAGAAAAAAAAAATAGATATCGGTACTGTTTTTCCACTGAGGTAAATTCTACAATTCCTCTCCTTTATTTCTTTAAGCCTTATTATTCAATACCATAAATATCGCATTTATATGTATTTTTAAAATCAAAAGTTTGAATAATTCGGAATCCTAATTTCTACTTGGAACAGCCGCGGTATTTTAATCATAACTATTTCATACGATGTTCTAATTATATGATTTTAAATGAGTTAGAAATCTGTTAAAATTTTCTAAAACTTTTATTTATAACATTATTTTAAATTAAGACTCTAAATAGTTCATAATTAACCTTAAAGAAAAGTTGCGAAAACTGGAAATAAATTTGAAACAGAAACTTTGAAAATTTTATAAAAATAGTTAAAGACCTTATAAAATTCTAAAACTTTTATATGTTATACATTTATATGTCTAGTTATTATGTATTTAAGTTCATGAATTTATGAAATGTTTTTAATGCCAAAAATAATTATAAACCAAGCTGCTGTCAATTAAATTATGAGCAGAAACTAGAAGAGTTTGAAGAATTTTTAAAAATAGTTAGGCGACTTAAAAATTTACAATATTTGTACTGTAGGTAAATATGTGTGTCTAGTATATTATGTAAAAATTTCGAAGTCAAATTAGTTCTGAATAATTTTATAAAAATTATAAATTAGGAGGCTATCTTTAAAAATTTAGTGCAAAAAATTCTGTAAAAAATTAATTCAAAAATTATTAATTTTAAAATATTATCTAAACTTGAAAAATTATGAAATTTAGTATATTCATAGCCACGAGAAAGGTAAATCTAATGGTTCGATTCAAATATTAAACGTAGGACTTTGACTCGGAATCGAGGACGTTAGCTCACAGTTGATAGGAAGATTTGGGCACATCTCGGTGAGTTTTGTTATGTATTACATAGCATAAAAATGATATGTTTTATATTTTGTAAATGAAAGCATGGCTTGTGATTTAAACTGATATGTTTAATGTTTAAAAGCATGCTTTGTTTTGTTGTACCATGAAATTATAAAAATGCTATTTGCGAAAGTATGTTTGAGTCGACACATAGTTCATACGATGCCCCGTGCGCTAGGGGAAGAATATAGCGTGGTTGATGTAATAAGAAAATCATGACCAGATGATTGTGGGATGAATTCATACCAAAGGTTTATGGTCGCTCCCTATGACTGTTGTTCGTTGAACAGTTAAATGTGTCGCAAATTGTCAATCGTAAATGAATTTAAAACATGATATATAGTCAAAGGATATTTGGCATACCTGAGTCATGAGTCTCGCGGAGGGACTGTTTGTATATTTATCTTGACTGATAGTCAAGGGATGGCCTATGTGAGCCATGGATTGACATATGTGGTTTTATGTTTTTGAAATGAACCTGATTTTCATATATTTTCATGGGTTCTTGTATGTTTTATATAACCTGACTCACACTAGCCTAGTGCTTAAGACGTTGTCAAACGTAACTCATTTCAGGTGATGAAAATGAGAGGGGACACGATTGAGAGCGGGTGACCCTAGCATGCTGAGTTTTGATAATCCTATACCATGTGATAGTATAGAGACTTGTATATTTTGAGCTCTGTATAGTTTAGAACTTATATAGTTTAACTGATACAGTAGTTGTTGACGGTTGTGCCAGTTTGTGACCAGAACCGTGTTGATTTTTGTGTATCAAAACCATGTTGATAGATGTATATATTTGCATTCAGTTTGAGTGTAGCGACGTATCAGCTCTGTTTTTATTGGATGTTTCCGCATGTATTTCATTCAAGCAATGTATGTTGA
Organism: Actinidia arguta var. hypoleuca; assembly: GCA_030159115.1. Classification (NCBI taxonomy): domain Eukaryota; kingdom Viridiplantae; phylum Streptophyta; class Magnoliopsida; order Ericales; family Actinidiaceae; genus Actinidia; species Actinidia arguta. Next base: position 7,640,712 of record BRYE01000024.1, read on the forward strand.
ATGATGTTAGTAAATTCCTAAACTAAGTTAGTTAAAAAGGCCTTAGTGAGATGGGATTTCACTGGCCGGTCACGTGGCACCTGTATGATTGGTGGGACCTAGTGTATAACGGGTCAGGTCATGACACTGTGAGTAGGGGTGGTGAACTGAGATATTCTTTTAGTTGTTAGAATGTTATCTCAGACTCGTCTGTCCACTGAAAAACTTTGTTCTTTCTCAGAATTTTAAAGAATGGTAAGCACTTGTTAGTTGATTTCGAGACAAATCTGTTAAGGGCGGCTACTCGCCTAGTTAGCTGTTTCACTTCATGAATGTGCCTAGGTGAGCTTATTACAAGTAAAGCTTGAATTTGGTCCAAGTTTGCCTTAACTGCACGCTTAGTTACAGGAAGCCAATGAATTTTCCTAATGAGACACCAAAGATGCATTTAGAAGGGTTTAACATCATTCGGTGCTTCCTTAGGATGCCAAAGGCTTCTTCTAGGTGGGCGATGTGATCAACAGCTTTGAGGCTCTTGACGAGCATGTCATCTATGTATACTTCCATCGTCTTCCCAATCTCTTCCTTGAACATCTTATTGACCAATCTCTAGTTCGTCACCCTAGCGTTCTTCAATCCAAATGACATGATTTTGTAGCAGTACAATCCTCTTTCTATGATAAAAGAAGTCTTCTTCACGTCGGGTGGATGTATCTTAATCTGATGATAACCAGAAAAGGCGTCGATGAAGCTGAGAAGCTCGTGTTTAGAGGTTGCATCCATGATCAGGTCTATCTTTGGCAAAGGAAAATTATCTTTTGGATAGGCCTTGTTGAGGTTGGTGAAATCAACGCATACTCTCCACTTCCTCTCTTCTTAGGAGCGACAATAATGTTGGCGAGCCAATTTGGATAGTGAGCTTCCCTGATGACATTGGCCTTGATGAGCTTACTTACTTCTTCCTTTATGATTTTCAGGCATTCTAGGATGATCAAGATTTCTTTCATTTTTTGTGAACTGGACGATGATCAGGATCTGTAAACAGCTTGTGAATGGCGACATGGGGATCTATTCCTGAAACGTCGCCTTGAGACCATGCAAAGATATCATAATTTTTTTTTTAAATTCTACCAAAGCACTTCGCAATTCCTTAGTCAACTCGGTCCCGATCATAACATGGTGATTTGGATAATAGGGATGTATGAAGATTAGAGCAACTTCTTCCAAAGACTTGGTGTTTTTTGTCTCTTTAAGATCGGCAAGGGTAATCTCTTCCACCTCGTCTCTCAATGCCTTTAGCTCGGCATCGTTGATCTGTAATTGCCATTGGGCACCGAATTTTGAAGAGGATTCAATCCTCATGGCTTTGATGAAGCACTACGTAGCACTTTTTTGATCGCCTCTTACTTCGCCTACCCCTATTGAAGTAGGTAACTTCATCATCAAGTGATAGGTTGAAGTGATGGCTTTAATTCTTCCCAATGTTGGGCGACCTAGAACACATTGTAGGGCGAATGACAATCTACCATAATAAAATCCTACCATACAGTGGTCTGGTGGGGGTGGGGCTCTGTTCTTAAGGTTACTGGCAATTTGATCCATCAAAGCAGTTGTGTTTCATTTTCTCTAAATCCGACCCAAGGGCTGTAAAAAGGATAAAGCTTGTCTCACCCAATCTTTATTTTGTCGAAAGCTGAAATAAACAAGATATCCACAGAATTCCTATTGTCAATCAAGATTATCTGCACATTGAAATTGGCGATGATAGTAAAAATGAACAATGCATCATCATGTGGGAGGTGTAAGCCTCTTAAGTCGTCGTTGTTGAAAGTGATAGGCCAGTAAGCTCCAGCTGTAGGTGAGTAGAGATTATAAACCTCTTTCTCAACTCGCTCATTAGCATTTTTGGCGTGTCTTTTTTGAGATGAGCTTGAGCATCCTCTTGATCCCAATCCATCATGTATTACCTGTATATCCCCTATTATGGGTCTGTTGTCGCCATACCTCCTTTCTGGTGAGTCATGTTGCGGGCGATCAACAAATAATTTCTCTTGATTAAGTCGGCTATTAGCTCTTTCAGCTAGAAACAATTATCAGTATTATGGCCGTGACCTCAGTGGAACTCACAATATTTATTTTTATTTCTCTTTTGGGGGGTGTCTTGATTTTTTCAGGCTACTTAATGAATTCTTCGTGCTTAATCTCCGTTAGTACCTAGGCAATGGGAGCATTGAGAGGTGGCAAGACTAAGTCAAGGCAACGAGGTGGAGTGTGAGGACACCTGGCGTTAATTCTTCGCCTTGAGTCTCGGTCCTATCTCTTGTTCTTCATCTCATTCTTACAGTCAGACTGCTCGTTATCAGGTTCCTTCCTCTTGTGGTCATCTTTTCCTCGCCTCTTTTGTTTGGCCTCGGCTAATTCTTCTACAATAATATACTTGTCAGCTTTGCTCTAGAGAGATGACAAGGTTTGAAGGACATTATTGGAAAGGAAATCAAATAGTGGGCCTGGGCGATGTCCTTCCATCATGGCCATGATCACCACTTTATCACTAGTGTCTTCTATTTCTAAGACAGCTTGGTTGAAACGCTTAATATGGTCTTTCAAACTCTCACTTTCCTTCTAGTGAATGGTGAAGATGTGGGAGACATTCTTTTTTTTGACCCGGGAGCTTATGAAATTGGCGACAAGGAGCCTGCTTAGGTTGCCAAACCAAACGAGTCAATGGTTCCTGGAGTCTGCTTTCTAAACGATGACCTCGCTAGCCCATTCAAGATAGCAAAGAAAGCTTTACACATTATCTCGTCAGAGTATCCTTAGAACGACATCAAATTCTTGTATAAATCCAAGTGGTCTATAGGATTTGTCTTCCCTTCATAAACTCTGAGCTGGGATGGTAATTTGTATCTAGAGGAGACTTTGACCTTCATTACTCTGTTTGTGAACGGAGTTTTAGTTTGCTTGATTAAAACATCCACGGTGATTGGTGCATTTACACTAGTGTTGATGGCATCAATACGGGCGTCTAGGTCTCTGATTTTTTAGGTGGTCGATTCATCCCTCCGTCTAGGAGCTCGGTCATCTCGGCAAGGCGACCTCTCTCCTCTCTAGGTTTTCTCGCCTTTAGTTTTATGAGTCCGGCTTGAAGATCGAGATTCTGATGTAACAGGACTTCTTTCTCACTTGGGGCGCAGACTCGGTGATCGACGTCGCCAACTTTTGTTCGAACGTGCTTGGCCTATACTTTGGTGACTTTGAGATTCGTTATCGCTTGACTAATGAGAACGGCGGGTTCGATCCACTCCTTCTGGGATGGGTGCTACTATAAGTGGTGGATTGGCTGTGACGTGGTGTTGTATCAAGCGAACGTTATTTTCGTTCATGATTCTTATTTGCTCGGCAATGCTGTGCATCTTACGGTAGAGGCCCTCTAGATCCGGAGCTTTGCTAGTGTTGGCCATGGAATGAGCTGTTGGGTTTAGAGTGTGCCCTTTAAGCCACTTCTAGGCATTTGTTTATTATTTATAATAATGCTCTCTTTTATATTGCACATACTGTTCTTAGCATTTATTAATCGATGTATGAGATATCATCAAGGTCCATAAATTGCCTTTTAGGTGGATTAAGTGTGGGATACAAATAGTTATAATCCAACCGGAATACTTGTAATTTTAAATGGGTTCATAGTCTTAAGTGAATTTGCACAACTCACTTGGTAGACTATAACATACGTACCCCCTATATGATAGAATGACTTTACTCAGCCATTAGAGTAGTGGACTTTGGATTAGTGTGTTGGTGTGTGCTGGGAGCACATTGAATTGGATCACCGTAAGTATGCATTCTCACAATCGTTAATGAGAATGTCACTTCTTACACTTATACGTCTAGCAAAGTGAGTCTGAAGCCTAATAGCTTAGCGGACTCAGTTATTGATGATGCATCACTTTAACTTATTATGGGGTGAGACTTTGGCATGGTCAATAACCCGGTATCTTGAGTGACCATTATTAAAAATACGAAAACTCTATTCTAAAAGGTCACCACACCTTATTTAGGGATTCATATCCCCTTGATGCAATCCTATAATTATGATCACTAAAAACTGGCCTGCATTTCTTTTAGTAAAGTCTTTGCTAAATTTTTTGTACTTAAATAAAATTAATTATTTTCAAAAGATTTTTTTTTTTTAAAAATTGTTTTAAGTGATCAGATGAACTATGGATTGGGTACTCAAGGATTTAATATGTAATTGAAATCGGGTTGATAGTTTTCCATATCCGAGTATTTTTTACGGATATTGATTTGTGGAGATTTTACTTTGTAGAAATTCGTATGATAGGGACTTTGTCATAATTCCATATTTTGAGAGTTCAGCTACCATCATTTAGTGGAGTTGAGGGTAGTTCCATACTTTTTCCATTCATCAAGAGTTGATGTGAAATTGGATAAAACCCATGGGTCAAGCTTGGAAATATGGGACCTTATTGATTCATTTCTAGCACCAACTTGGGCCTTGGGCTTTGGAGGCCCAATATATGTCTATATAAAGAGGGGTGACCAACCATGGGTGAGTTAACCCAATTATTCAGTTTTTTTTAGAGTTTTTCTAAAAAAAAGACTAGAAAGAGTTCCACAACTCTTCCTACCCCTAGGTCGTGGTGAAAGAAAGAAAGACCAAGAGGTTGGAAAGTTTTGAGGATTGAAGATCATCATCTTATTCACTATTGAAAAAGGTTCACAAGCATTCAAAAAGAAAAGGTCAAGAAGATTCTACATCAACTTCTCATAGTTAGGGTATCAACCAAGCTCTCAAAGGTAAATAATCCTATCTATTCTCTTGTCTTGAATCCAAGGAAGAACATGTGAAGGTGATGGAAATTTTTTATAGTTCGCTTCCGCATGGTTTTTACAACATACATGAGCTCTGTTATCCAAATGACAACCGGCACTTAGTTTGGGTAGCAAACGGCTACGCAGGATCATAAAAAGCTGAGAACTGTCGTTCTCAGATACGGTGCCAAACTATTGTGGTAGAATTCTGGGGTGAGCAACCAACAGTCAGAATTGCTCATGGCCTTGGTCTTCGACCTCAACAGCAACTCGGGCAACCTGCGTAGATGAACAAATGTAATTGGTTAGGGCGAGGCCGCTTAAACCCCATTTGGCATGCGAATCAGACCAATGCGAAGATAAGCTAAGCAATAAGGAAGTAGAGCTATCAATGTGTGCAAAGATTAAATCATACCTTTTCATAATGGGAGAGCGGTCTTTTTATAGATGAAAAATGGAGAGTCGTGTGAGAAGATCACGACAAGATCCTCGAAAGGATAAGTATGGAAGGAGATCCCGCGGATATCGGGGATGAAACAGGAGGTTGTCATTTGGAGAGTAATCCGTAATTATAGGCGACGTAGTTGAAAATGAGTCTTATGGAGGCGGACCCCTTATGGAAGTGGAATTCTGACGAAGATGGTCTTTAATCAAGAAAAGTAATCATCTTCGCTTGTTGGCGATGTGGCAATCAAATAGATTGCTCACAGAGGGTGGTGAGGAGAGCGATCGGCGATGATAATATTGACGACCTGAAGAGAAATTGGCGATGTGATCCTGTAGGCGAAGTGTCCAGTCAAACCATCAACAAGTGGAGATTTTGCCCCACATCACCAACAACAAGGTTAAAGTGAAAATATATTTGTTTTTTTTTGCATTTTATCTTATGATTTTACTTTTTTAAAAACATGGTGTTTGGTTGATAATAAATTTGAAGACTTGTTTTTCAAAGTTTTTTTTTAAAAGAAACCTAATTTTGAAAAAATATAAAAAAGATGTTTTACAAATTAAAAAAAATTATTTTTCTAAAAAATAATTAAAATATGAAATAATTCTCAAAATATGAACCCACAACATCAAATTGGCTTTACACTCAAAATTAGAGATGTCAAGCTGGCCTTGCCGACACAGCATGACATGAAAAAAACTAGCACGAGAACGATTTGGGCACGGTATAAATTAAGCACGGTACAACACGACACGGCCTGAGCGAGCACGGCACGGGGCATGAAAATGGTGGGACACGGCACGGTAGTTGGCATGACATGGCCCGACACGGGCACGATCAAAGCCCGACACGATAATTGACTTGGTTTAGCACGACACGGACTTAGTCAGGCATTTGTGCTAATGCTCAATTTATTCCACCTATAGACACATTGCATATCAAAACCAAAGTTCAATTTTTACAAGTATATAATCCGTGCTCTGGAATATGATTTTAGGACAGTTGTTGCCTGTTGGTATAGGGCAAGTTATAGCTGGGATGTGCAAATGCTAGCTACAGAATTCTTGTGTGTTCACCGAACACATTGACCAAAGTAAATTAAGAAAGAGAGGGAAAAACATGTGAAAGTCCTGGTTTGCCATTGTTGAGTGTTGGGAGTAGTAAACTAGGATAGTGCCTTAAAACATATATATAAAAAAGAAGTTTTAAACTGCATTCTGTTCTATATGTTTTATGCATTAATATTCAATTTGGCTGTTGCAGTTGGTATTTGTGGTCATCTTCTTGTTGCTGAATGTTAATGGTAAGTTACTGTATAATTACTATGTCATCACTTCAAATGTTCTGTCAAATCTCATAAAATAAATTGATCTTAATCTTATTCTTAG
>BRYE01000024.1:7694859-7704859 GCA_030159115.1 Actinidia arguta var. hypoleuca
GCCCCTAACTATTTTTTTTCCGATTATCATTTTTTTTCTTCCGATTTTGTCCCTAACCATATTTTTTTTTCGCTTACCATTTTGTTTGCTTGAGTGAACAGTAAAACTCAGTGAATACCAAATTTTTTTACCCAATTTTGTCTTTACTTTTACGTGAGTGAACAGTAAATCAATGACTCTATTTTACCCGTCTAAAATGGCTCTATTTGATTAGGTTTTTGGTTATCAATTTTTTTTTTTAATTTTGCCCCTAACCAATACTTTTTTTTATCATTTGTTATTTTTGATTTGGCCCCTAATAATTTTTTTTTTCAATTTTGCCTCTAAAATGTGAGTGAAGAGTCATTCATGGACCACCAACTTTTTTTTCTATGTTGCCCCTAACCAATAGTTTTGTCCCTTCATTTATTTTTTTCGATTTTGCTTAAGAATGGCTCGATTAAATTAAGTTCTTCATTTAAGAATGACTCTATTAAATTAAGTTCTTGGTTAATGGATTATTTATTTGGAAAACTCGCTCGTGCACAATATTTGTGACCACCAACTTTTTTTTTTTAATTTTACCCCTCATCAATACTTTTCTCTATATATAATAAACATGAGTGAACATTATTTATGGACCACCAACTTTTTTTCAATTTTGCCTCTAACTAATACTTTTTTTTTCATCATTTGTTATTCTCAATTTGGCTCCTAATCATTTTTTTCCTTCGATTTTGCCCCTTTTTTTCCATTTTTTTCTTCCGATTTCGCTCTTAAAATGTGAATGAATAGTCCTTCATTGATCACCAATTTTTGTTCCCATTTTGCCCCTAATCAATTGTTCTTGATCCTATCATATTTTTTTCCGATTTTACCCCTAATCATTTCTTTTTTGATTTTGCCCAAAAATATTTTTTCTCCATTTTGCCCTTATATTTTTTTTCCGATTTGAACAGTAAATTCTTGGTTAATGCATTGTTTATTTCGAAAACTCGCCCGTGCATCGCACGGGATCTCCCGCTAGTATACTAATAAATGTGAGTGAATAGTATTTTTGGACCACCAACTTTTTTTTCAATTTTACCCCTCACTAATACTTTCTTTCCCCATCATTTGTTTTTAACGATTTGGCCCCTAATCATTTTATTTTTCGATTTTGCCCCTAAACAAATTTTTTTCTCATTTTTTTTTCCGATTTTGCTCCTAAAATGTGTGTGAATAGTAACTTCTTGACTACCAACTTTTTTTTCCGTTTTATCCCTCATCAATTGTTTTTTTGTCCCATTATTTTTTCTTTTATTTGGCACCTAATTATTTTTTTTTTCCGATTTTGCCTTGAAACTTTTTTTTCCCCAATTTTTTTCTCAATTTTGCCCCTAAAATGTTATGTGTGTGTATGTATATATATATATATATCTTATATATATAAATGTGAGTGAATAGTTTCTACTTTACCACCATTTTTCCTTTCCAATTTTGCCCCCACTCCATTTTCTCATTTACCACCATTTTTATTTTTCGATTTTGCCCCTGCTCATTTTTTTTTTTTCGATTTTGCCCCTCTACCATTTTTTTTTTGATTTTGCCATAATTTTTGTTTCCCGATTTTGCCCCTCTACAAAAAAAATTCTCAATTTTGGCCCTCTATTATATATAAATGTGAGTGAACAATAACTAGAGCCACTCTTAAGCAGAGTGGCCCATCTCTTTCTTCTACAACTATTGATATTCCATTATCAATACTCAATTTTTAAATTCCTTCGTATTTTTTTCATAAAAAATGTCTATTCACAAACTTACTTTCCAAAAATATATGTATATATACATAAAACCACTTGGTGTATATTCAATTTGCATTCGGCTGATACTTTTAACACAAAAAATGCAAATTTCATAAATTTAGGCTTTAAAAACACAAATATAACTACTTGTCACTATGTCGTGGTTATAATAGTTGCACATATTATATATATCGTGTCCATTATCAAAGACAATTCAATAAAAAACCTAATTTCTTATGTAAGTGAAATTAACTAAATTCATAAAAATCAGTCAACATTAGAAAGAAATTACCCGAAAGTTATGTTTATTTGATTAGTTTTTTATTCAAGAGGGTTAAGTGATATTTTCTCATAATTTGAGAAATGTTGGTGAAACTAACCTAAATTATAAACTTTTTATAGTATTTTAATTTGTAATAAGGATAAATTATGTCAACGGTCTTTAAAGTATGCATTCAATGTTACTTTGGCATATCATATACTAATTTTTAATATAATTTAACTACAAGTTTTCATAAAATTAATTTTTTATTCATAATATAACCATAAATTTTATAAAATATTTATAGTTGTATCCATAAAAATTCATAAACGAACCATAAAAATTCTCAAATATACTAATAGAAGTCATAAAAAAACTTCTCATAACAATGGGTACAAAAATTCATAACCAAACTAATACGATTTATAAAAATAAGTTTAACCAGTTATTCAAGTTATCATTATTAACTATTAATTTATTAAAAAAATTAAATTAATAGTTTCTCATCTAATAATTATGAAATGAGGCGTACACCATATAATCCAAATAAAAAGTGTGTATTTGTGCCAAGATTCTTTAAATTCTCTCGTCTACTTTTATCTGTATTTGTGTTAAGATTCTCAGATAGTTTTAATAAAATCTGAAAATTATCTAAGAATTATACTTCTGAGCAACTCTGACTGTTTGACAAATTACTTAAGAATAACTTTATTAGATTAGGTTATTGGTTAATGAATTGCTTTTTTTAAATACTCGCCCATGCATTGTACGGGGCTATACACTAGTATACTAATAAATGTGAGTGAATAGTGTTTTTGGACCACCAACTTTTTTTCCAATTTTACCCCTCACTAATACTTTCTTTCCCCATCATTTGTTTTTAACGATTTGACCCCTAATCATTTTATTTTTTGATTTTGCCCCTAAACAAATTTTTTTCTCATTTTTTTTCCCGATTTTGCTCCTAAAATGTGTGTGAATAGTAACTTATTGACTACCAACTTTTTTTTCCGTTTTGTCCCTCATCAATTGTTTTTTTGTCCCATTATTTTTTCTTTTATTTGGCACCTAATTATTTTTTTTTTCCGATTTTGCCTTGAAACTTTTTTTTCCCCAATTTTTTTCTCAATTTTGCCCCTAAAATGTTATGTATATATATATATATATATATATATATAGAGAGAGAGAGAGAGAGAGAGAGAGAGATCACAAGTACAGTTTGGTCAACACAGTGTTAGTGTGGGGAACTAAACTTAAAAGACAAGATCCATATAGCTTTCCAGTATAGTTGGTGATGTGTTTAGTGATGACGGAGAAGTACATGGGGTAAATTTCACCGTTGGTCCTTGTAATTTAAGAAAAGTTTTATTTTGGTCTATTCATTCGATTTGAGCAAAAAGTATCCTGCAGTTTTCAATAAATTTCAATGTGGTCCTTCTATATATATTTCGTTAAAAACAATGATGTAAAGTTAAAAAAAAAAGTTAGACAAGAAAACCCATGCAATTTCCGTTAACATTTTAAAGAAATTTGGATGGAGGGATTACATTTCTCCCATTTTTAAATCATAAAATATTATAATTATTTAAATTAGAATTGGGGAACCAAAGTAAAATTTTTACAAAAATTACAAGGGACTATTGTTATAATTTTTTTCAAGCATATGTTTTTAAAAATTACTTGTATAAACCAATTGTTTCATTGTACTTTATTTTTTTCCAACTGCTTTTAGGTTTCTAATTTTTTTTGTAGTCACAACTTTTTTTATTGTTTGATCAACAATTTATAGTATTTTCGTTTTCTCTTGACGAGAGGAATATAAAAATATAAAATAATTATTCAAATTTGAAATAAATTAACTAAAAACTCCCAAAAACAGATAATAGTTTGAGTAAAAAGAATTTTTTTTTGTTTTTAATGAACTTATTTAAAAAATTAAATAAAAAATATATATTTTCAAATCCTTTCGTAAAAAAGAGCCAAAAAAATATAAAATTTTGATCAAACGGTTAAAAATATTGACCAAAGACGAACATATTCAAAAATCAAAACTTAAAAAGCTCAAAAAATCTAGTCAAAAACGGCTTTTCCACTTTTTTATTATTACAATTTATATGATCCGACGAAGAACAATAATCACTATCACAATGAGAATTACAACAATTGTTACTAATACATTGTCTATTGGCTTAAAAAGAAAAAATATATAAGCCAAGTTCGTCCAATCGACGAAGGACATCCAAATACACAAACCAAAATAAAATTGAGCAAAGTAGCTATGATTGTTTCGATGAAAAATATTTTTTGAAAAATATTTTTTATATTTTTTGCCGTTTGAGAGTATGATTTTTTTTTTTTTTCCGATTTGAATAGTATTAAATGTGAGTGAATAGTCACTCATGGACCACCAATTTTTTTTCTCATTTTGCCCTTAACCAATAGTTTTTTGTCCCATCATTTGTTATTCCCGATTTGGCCCATAATCATTTTTTTTTTCGATTTTGCCCCTAAATATTTGTTTCTCATTTTTTTCCTTCAGATTTTGCCCTTAAAATGTGAGTGAATAGTCACTCATTGACCACCAACTTTTATTCCCATTCTGCCACTAATCAATTATTCTTTGTCTCATCATTTTTTTTTTTCTATTTTGCCCTTAAATATTTTTTTTCCCATTTTTTTTCAATTTTGCACCTAAATATTTTTTTTCACATTTTGTAGAAAGAGAGAGAGACTTGTTTTCTCTCTCTTGGTGGTTATATGTTGTTTTTACCAAAAACAGAACAAGCAGGAAAAGAAGTGGAAGAAAAAGAAAAAAAGTTTGGTTTGTAGGCTGTAATTATTTTTCTTTTGGTAGAATATTTATGCTTCTATTACTTGTCAATAAATGAATAGTGGTACTAAATAAAGCTTGAACCATCCTCTCAAGACTCATTCCTCCATTTCTCAAGTAACACAAATTGATTTGGAATTTTACATGGATTTTTTTTAGGATTTAGTATTTTTTTTTTAAATTATTATTTTTTTTTACTTTTCTGGGTTGTCTTTTACAAAATGACACTAACCATTTGTTGATTTGCCCCTACCCATTTTTTTATTCTATTTTTTTTCCGATTTTGCCCCTAGCCATTTTCTTTTTTCCGATTTTGCCCTTAACCATTTGTGTATTTTTTTTTTCCGATTTTGCCCCTATTTATTTTTTTTTTTGCCGATTTTGCCCCGTGCATAGCACGGGCATACTCCCACTAGTATACTAATAAATGTGAGTGAATAGTGTTTCTATACCACCAATTTTTTTTCCAACTTTGCCCCTAACCAATATTTTTTTCCCATTATTCGTTATTTCCGATTTAGTCCCTAATCATTTTTTTCTTTCGATTTTGGCCCTAAATATTTTTTTCTCCAATTTTTTTTTTGATTTTGCCCCTAAAATGTGAGTGAATAGTAACCATGGACCACCAACTTTTTTTTTCATTTTGCCCCTAACCAATAGTTTTTTTTTCCATTATTTATTTTTTTCAATTTTGCCCCTAAGCATTTTTTTTCCCGATTTTGCCCCTAAATATATTTTTACCATTTTGTATAAAGTCTCTCTCTCTTTTGGTGGGCATATTTTATTTTTACCAAAATCAGACAAAGCAGGAAAAGAAGTAGAAGAAAAGAAAAAAAAAGTTTGATTTGTAGGTTGTATTTATTTTTCTTTTGGTAGAATATTTATGCTTCTATTACTTGTCAATAAATGAGTAGTGGTATTAATAAATTAGGCTTGAACCATCCTATCAAGGCTCATTCCTCCATTTCTCAAGTGGCACAAATTGATTTGGGATTTTACATGGATTTTTTTTAGGATTTAGGTTTTTTTTTTAAATGATTTTTTTTATTTATTTTTTTGGGTCGTCTTTTACAAAATGACACTAAAATTCAAGTATAAATTCAAATAAATTTTTCATAATGATCTTTATTTTTTATTTTTCTAATTTAAATATGAAAGACGAATTAAAAAAAATAAAAAATAAATAAACAACAGATGAAGAAAGTCGCCAAAGGTAAAAAGAAAAATTGCCATCTCCATATCATAAGAGCATCTAGATTAGTGAAGCTATTTTGAGATGCAAGTGTCAAAATTTGATAAAAGCTTAGTTAAAAAACATCTCATAGTAAGTAAGTGACATTTTTGTTAGACATGAAAATTATGTCGCAATGAATTGAATCTTGAGTTGGAATAAGAATTTGATATTACTTAGAACAACAATAAATTCTTTCACAATTTAAAGATGTTGTTTTATTAATGAAGGGAAAATAATATTTTACCAATTTGATATGTACATTGCAAACTCAATATGATTAAAGTTGTTCATTCTGTAAAACTTGTCGAGTAAAGTATTTATAAAAAAAAAAAAAAGTTAATCGAATATTGATAATCATATGATCTAAATGCAATTAATTTATTTTTTTTATAAATAATTCATTTAACAGAGTTACAGAAAGAACCAACAGTATCGTGCATACACTCAAAATTCAAATTGCTTGGGCACCCCTGGCTATTTGACAAATTATTTAAGAATGACTCTATTAAATTAAATTTTTAATTAATGAATTGCTTATTTGGAAAACTTGTCCGTGCATAGCACGGGTTCTTCACTAGTATATATAATAAATGTGAGTGCACAGTAATGTTTTTACCACCAACTTTTCTTCCGATTTTGCCCCTCACCAATACTTTTTGTTTTCATCCTTGCTATTTCCGATTTGGCCCCTAATTATTATTTTTTTTCGATTTTGTCCCTAAACGTTTTTTTCTCTATTTTTTTTTATTTTACCCCTAAAATATGTGTGAATAGTAACTCCTTGACCATCAATTTTTTTTTCCCGTTTTTCTTCACACCAATTTTTTTTGTCCCATCGTATTTTTTTCTGATTTTGCTCCTAATCATTTTTTTTTTTGATTTTTTCCCTAAATATTTTTTTTTTCATTTTACCACGAAAATGTTATATATATTATTGCAATACACAGTAATGTTTTTACCACCAACTTTTCTTCCGATTTTGCCTCTCACCAATACTTTTTGTTTTCATCATTGCTATTTCCGATTTGGCCCCTAATTATTATTTTTTTTCGATTTTGTCCCTAAACTTTTTTTTCCCCATTTTTTTTATTTTACCCCTAAAATGTGTGTGAATAGTAACTCCTTGACCATCAACTTATTTATTTTCCATTTTGCCCTTAATCCTTTTTTTTTTGATTTTTTCCCTAAATATTTTTTCCCATTTTACCCCAAAAATGTTATATATATATATATATATATATATATATATATATATATATATATATATATTATTGCAATACATTATTTGGTCTTTAGCTTGAAAGTTTCAATTCAATTATTTTTAATTTTTAATTATTTAAAATGCAATAAATAGACATTTGTGGTACTATTGCTTCTTTAATTTATTTCCTTGTTGTCAAGTGTTATTAACTTCTGTCAACAATTCAATACGGTAGTTTTAGAAATTTACTCAAAATAGACATATGTTATAATTGAAACCCTAAACCTCTAATAATTTTTTTCTCTTTTTTTTTTCAATTTTGCCCCTAACCAATTATTTTTTGTCCCATCATTTTTTTTTTCAATTTTGTCCCTAACCATTTTCTTTTGCCGATCATTTTTATTTTATTAAGTGGATTCTTTATTTGTATCAAGATTCTTGAGATTCTCATATAGTTTTAATAAAATTTGGAGTTTACCTAAGAATTGTACTTCTGAGTAAGATTAGTTGTTTGACAAATTGCTTAAAAATAACTCTATTAAATTAGGTTCTTAATTAATGAATTGCTTATTTTGAAAAGTCGCCCGTGCATAGCACGGGTCTTCCACTAGTATATATATATATATATATATATATTATATGACCAATTTTACTCATATGTATGCATAATTTTATATGGTTTTGTGACTGTATATGCGTCTATTTTTGTGCAACAAATGCTTTAGAATGACCACACACGATGGATCTACTAATATTTTTGTTATTTCTCGTCCAATTACGAGTAAACCAATGCTTGAGAATAAGCGCAGTTGGGTATTTTTTGTTATTTTTGTTGTATTATTGTCTTGAATTTAAATGCAATATGAATGGGTTTGACCCATATTAAAGATTGATTAAGCCATTTTAGTGAAGCATGTGTGGAAATTTGTTTAAGCTCGACTTGTGTGGTTCATTCACACCTTACGTAATTGAATAAAATTACAGTCTAATAATAAAACAAGTGTATAACAGGTATGTTGAGACTATTTCCGGAGCCCAACCACAATGCGTTTACAATCAACTGTATATGCTTCTAATTTTTTCTATATATATACAGACAGAATGACAGATATTCTTATATGAACTAGGCTGTTTTGTTATTTTAATTGTAATGTGATGTTAAATTTGAATGGAATGTGATGGGCCTCAAACCCCAATTAAAGATTGATGAAGTATGTGATTGAATAAAAATGAAGTCTAATGAAAAAGTTGGATATGTATGTTTGTTGTAATTTTGTTGGGAACTCGGTCAGAGTGAATTACAGAAAATCTTACATGCACTTGGGTAGTTTGTTGTTTTAATTCTGATATGATCTTGAATTTAAATGTAGTTTGATAGGACTTCAAGGAATTATTAATCAGTCTTGTTTATGTGAAACATGTGCACAAAATTTATTGTCTTGATTTTATGCTGTACAGTCTAAAAAAGTGTGTAATTATTAAATATGTATATAGAAGTTTTGACTTTGGTGAACTCTAATTTGAGTCTTTGATTACTAATGAATTCTGTTAAAATTGACTGTGATTATGTTGTACATAAAAAAATTCGACTTCGGTGAACTTTAGTTTTAAGGCCTTACGGAATTGGTGAATGAATACGTATATCTGGATATTTTGTGTTTCTAAACATTTGCATGTAATCTCTAAATTTATCTGACTCTTGTGAAACATTTTGGAAATATTTCTAAAATGCTTCCGAAATGTTTCTGTTCTCATGCTATCCAAACCAAGGCATTGAAACAAAAAAATGAGCTTTCTTGGGAATTGGTAGAATTGTTTGAAGGGAAGAAACCAGTTGGGTCTAAGCGGGTGTTCACTGTCAAACATAAGGCAAAAGATTCTGTAGAAAGATACTAGGCTAGGTTGGTGGTGAAAGGATTGCTTAGACTTATGGAATTGATTATCAAGAGACGTTTTGCTCCTGTGGCGAAGAGGAATTCTATCCATGACATACTTTCCTTGGCTGTTAACTTGAATTGGCCTCTTCAACAACTTGACATGAAATACACTTTTCTTCACGAGTTCATGGTGAGAAAGAGGAGGAAGTATATAATGATATTCCTCTAAGGTTGCAGCTTACTCATGACCATAGGAGGGCTTGTAGGCTAAGAAGTCGTTGTATAGTTTGAAACAATCCCCTGGAGCTCGGTTTGAGCGGTTTAACAAGGCTATGCTTAGACTGTGTTATTGAGAGAGCCAAGCTGATCACACTTTATTTGTCAAGCATTCTTCTCAATTGAAGGCAGTTGTTTGATTATTTTGAGTGTATATGTTAATCTTACTATACTAACAAGGAATGACGTTGATGAAATGATGAAGTTAAAAAGATACTTGGGCAAAATCCATTTGACCTCCCCATGGTTAAACACTTGTGCAATTTACCTCCTTGACATTTGGAAATATGCAGACAACCCACCTATGTTTCTAGACTGAATTGCAACCATTACTTTTTCCATCCAAACTAACTGAGCTTGTGTCTCACCCACATTTTTTGAGAGTGGAGGAAAAAAAGTTTGAGCCAAAGTCAAATTACAATGCAAAAGTACAGTATTTCCCTTATCACCATCTTCATCCTTCAAACTTAACTCAAACAGAGAAATAGTATTCATCCAAACAGAGATTTTGTTTTGAGAACCCATCCAAACAGAGCCCTAGAATGCAATAGATCATT
>BRYE01000024.1:7717359-7719859 GCA_030159115.1 Actinidia arguta var. hypoleuca
CTAAAATTTTGATCAAACGGTAAATGAAGTTCGTTATAGACCAAAAAAAAAATGCAAAATCCAAAGCAGACAAAAAGAATTATGTAAAGGCTTAATTTTATTACCAAACACCTTCTTAATATATAATACAACCCACAACTTAAGTAAGGAAAGTTAATAAAGGAGAATAAAGAGAAAATCATTGAGAGAATAAACTATAGTCAACATGAACTATTATAAATGACTAAATTAGAAATCTTCTTAATTAGATTAAGGAAAGAATCTCTTAATTCCAACACTCCCCCTCAAGCTGAGGGGAAAATATCGACAAGTCTCAGCTTGACAAGAGATGAGTGTAGCAATGAGGGTTCAGTAGACTGCACAGAGGGCCACATCTAATCGATGTGAAAAAATTTAACACGCCCCCACACGTGTGCCACATGCCAAACACGCGGGGCACATGCCAAACACGCGGATTACGTACATAGGAAAACGTGAGAACAAACATGGTTGTGCTGCGACTGTTTGGGACGTGAGGCTACGGTGGATAGCTGCTGGACTACGCTGGAATGCTACTGGACGGCAGCTGCGCGGGACTGCACTGTGCTGCGACTGCGCGAGGGTGATTTTCTGTGCAATGGGGAGTTGTGTGACAGAGGTGGACAATATGCCGGATAATATACTGGACGACGGACAATATCCCAGCGAGAGTAGAGCCACCGCCGCCGACGAAAGCGGAGGAGGCTAACCAAGAGCAGTGTGGCTCTGATACCAAAAAGAATTATGGAAATGCTTAATTTTATTACCAAACATCTTCTCAATATATAATACAACCCACAACTTAAGTAAGAAAAGTTAATAAAGGAGAATAAAGAGAAAATCATTGAGAGAATAAACTATGGTCAACATGACTTATTATAATTGACTAAATTAGAAATCTTCTTAATTAGATTAAGGAAATAATCTCTTAATTCCAACAAGACATGAATAAAAAACCAAATCTTTACCAAATATACAACCTTGTTGCTTCATAGTATAACTGAATTTTATTATAAGAATCTAGGTGCAAACCTATGGGGAAAAAAACCCTTATGAGGGGTTGGTAAGTACGATATTGGTACACGACCTACCTTGCTGAAGAGGTGTGTCTATGACTAAAAGTTCATTCGAGAGGTAGAATTATTTTTATAAAAGTATTTAACAAAGTTTAAAATGATAATGCACAAAAATTGGCCAACAACAAAAAAGTAGTATTATATTATAGACTTCTTCTTTCTTATGCAAAATTGTTAACTAAGCTTGTAATGATCAAACGGACTCGTTGCAACTGGAAAATTCAATCCATTTGATCTTTCTTGATAAATTTTTGACCAAAGTTTGATGACATTAAAATCACATATTTTGAGTCCCCACTAATAAATAATAAAAAAAAAAAGAAGAAGATTTTGATAATGTTAAAAAAAGTTGTGTTTTTTGGATTTAGTAAAAAGTTATACGAGATCCTATTTTTTGACAAAAAAATTGGGAATCAAAGGCATCTACTTTTACATATGCCCTATGATATGATAGTATCGTTCCCACTTTCATATTATTGAGTTTTATTTTGTGCACTCATATCCTATTACGATAAGTGAGCATTCTTTGTGATTGGTTCTCTCCGTAGAACAAAAATCCACTTAAGTGATGAACTTACATTAAAAGAATCAACACACTTAAATTAAGTAGTGGACTCCATATAAAACTCAAATCATCATTGAAGGTAACATGGAACAAATTTTTTAATCATATAATTGCTTATAAACAATATATATAAGTCATAAGATGTGTTTCTTAAAACTAGAAGTAAAAACCAAGCACCACTTAAAAGCTTCACCAATATATAATTAATCTTTTAAAATCTCTTTCA
This sequence comes from Actinidia arguta var. hypoleuca, assembly GCA_030159115.1. Taxonomy (NCBI): domain Eukaryota; kingdom Viridiplantae; phylum Streptophyta; class Magnoliopsida; order Ericales; family Actinidiaceae; genus Actinidia; species Actinidia arguta. The sequence goes on from BRYE01000024.1 coordinate 7,719,245, forward strand.
TTCAGGATTATCAGTTTTATATTATTTCATGCCTTTTTATGTTGGTTCTTGTTTCCATATTAGAGTATAGTTTAATTTTTTATTAATTGGCAAAGAACTAACATTTTACTAATCAAAATAAACATTAAACATTTTATGTTTTTCTATGATATGCCTAATTGTTTAGTTCCACATGATCCTTGCCTCCATCCTCAACCACTTATTTATATATTAAGCTTAATGGAAAAAAAGTTGTGAAAAATAGAAAGTTAAGCACAAAAATGAACATGTCACCCTTAACTCAAGTAACTTGTTAAATTGATATATATATATATATATATATATATATATATATATATATATCAATGTTTTATAATCGCATCTCTTCCTTACAAATTGCAGCAGGGTGGGTTTCGGTACAACAGGTGATTTGATTCCGTTCCCATTCATTGAACGCCTGTCACATTTTAAATTCGTTCAATTCCCAAATTTAATTAGCGGGTCAACTCAACTGTCAAATTTAAACGAGTTCATCGTCAGTTTTCCAAATACAATAATTTAATAACTTTCGAACCTCACAGCTGTAACCATGCGACTAACATCAAACATGAAGAGATTTTACAAAGGACAACACAA
>BRYE01000024.1:7774859-7782359 GCA_030159115.1 Actinidia arguta var. hypoleuca
CACCGGAAGAGAAAAACGCCGTCTCTCTCCTAGCCCTCGCCCTCGACGAGAGAGAAGCCCAAGAAGCCCATCATCAGGGTCATCATCCAGCAAGACGCCAGGGCAGGAAAACGAAGGAGTAAGGCGGGGCAGATCCCCTCGTCGGGTCCAACAAGAACAAGATATATCCACTTCCTAGAAAATTAGGGACCTGGACGCTCGCCTGGACGCCATCAACACGGGGACCGGTGCCCCAATAACTGTAGACGCTTTGATCAGGCAAACTGAACCACCTTTTACCCAGAGGATAATGAGAGCCAAGGTGTCATCCAGGTTCAAACTGCCTGCTCAGCTCAGGATCTATGAAGGCAAAACGGACCCTATGGATCACCTGGATTCTTACAAAAATTTGATGCATCTCCAGGGTTACTCGGGCGATGTCATGTGTAAAGCTTTTTCTACTACACTAAAGGGGACAGCGAGATCGTGGTTCTAAAAGTTGACTCCCGGAATTATAGATTCATTTGGTGAATTGAGCAGACTTTTCGTCGCTAATTTCATAAGCTGTAGAGTCAGGAAGAAGAATGCATCCCATCTTTTCACCATCCACCAGAAGGAAACGGAGAACTTGAAAGATTATGTGAAATGATTTAACCAGGCCATATTAGAAGTTGAAGATCCCAATGACAAAGTGGTCGTCATGGCGATGATGGAGGGACTTCGCCCAGGTCCCTTATTCGATTCTCTGTCCAAGAACGTTCCGGAGACATTGTCCGTCCTTCAAAATAAAGCCGATAAGTACATCGCCGCCGAGGAATTGGCCGAAGCCAAACGGAGGCGAAGAGGGAAGGAGGACCATAAGAGGAAAGAGCCTGATACAAGGCGATCTGATTATAGGGATGATGAACGGAGGAGCAAGAAGCCTAACCGGGACTCAAGGAGGACCAGTGACAGGCAACCTCGTACTCCACCTCGCCGCACGGAGCTGGTGTTACCTCCGCTTAATGCTCCTATTGCCCAAGTCCTCACAGAAATCAAGCATGAAGAGTTCGTCAAGTGGCCCTCGAAAATCAAGACTGATCCCCGGAAGAGAAATAAAAACAAATATTGCGAGTTTCACCGAGACCATGGCCATAACACCGAAGACTGTTTTCATCTAAAGGAGCAAATAGCTGACCTCATCAAAAGAGGGTATCTGAGAAATACGTTGGAGATCGCCCTTCCCCCAATTCACTGGAAAGAAGGTACGGCAATAATCGACCTACTGCTGAAGACATTTAGGTAATACACGGCGGGTTTGGATCCAGAGGAAGTTCGAATTCATCCAGAAAAAGGCACGCCAGAAGTGCAGACATGCCGTCCCCAAAAGTTACAACCTCTCCTCGCCAATAGCCGATGTCCACCCACCAATTACCTTCAACAATGATGACCTGAAAGGCCTGCACCTGCCTCATGACGACGCCCTGGTCGTTTCGTCCATCATCGCCAATTTTACCGTCCAGAGAATCTTGGTCGGTAATGGGAGCTCGGCTGACATTCTGTTCATCTCCGCATTCGAAAAAATGAAGATAGAGCTCGACAAATTGCATCCCTTTATGACACCTTTGGTGGGATTTGGAGGAAATTTGACTCATCCATTGGGATGGGTTAAGTTGCCAGTTACTTTGGGGACAGAACCTCGCCAAACTACTGTTTGGCAGGACTTCATCGTGGTTGATTGTCCTTCCCCCTACAATGCCATTTTAGGTCGCCCAACTCTAGGCGGAATTAGGGCGATCACCTCAACCTACCACCTGAAAATGAAGTTCCCCACCTCGGTAGGAGTGGGTAAAGTGTGGGGCGACCAGAAAGTGGCCAGACAATGTTTCATTTCGGCTATGAAGATCGAGACCCCCCAGTACAGAATGCCCAATAGCAATTACCGATCTACAATGGCGAGATGGAACCTCTGAGGGACGAGGTGGAACAGGTTGTCTTGATGGATTCCCGAGAAACCAAAAACACTAAACCCTTGAAGAAACTACCCCGATTTCCATACATCCAGAATATCCTGATCGTCACATTATGATCGGAACAGAACTTACCAAAGAACTGCGCAGTGCCTTGGTGGAATTCTTAAAAAGAAACTTCGATGTTTTTGCCTGGTCACAAGGCGACGTCCCGGGGATAGATCCGCAGGTCGCCATGCATAAATTACAGATCAATCCGGCTAATCCTCCAGTTCGCCAGAAGAGAAGAAAATTCACCCCCGAGCGGCTTCGAGTTATCGACAAAGAGGTCGCCAAACTCATCAGAGCTAAAGTTATCAAGGAAGCCCACTACCCGGAATGGTTAGCTAATGTCGTCGTCGCCCCAAAAAAGGGAGGGAAGTGGAGAGTATGCGTGGACTATACTGACCTCAACAAAGCATGCCCAAAAGACAGTTTTCCACTGTCAAAAATGATTTAATAGTCGACGCCACATCTAAGCACGAGCTTCTTAGCTTCATGGATGCCTTCTCAGGATATCACCAGATCAAGATATTTCTCCCCGATGTAGAAAAAACTTCTTTTATCACGGAACGGGGATTGTATTGCTACAAGGTCATGCCATTTGGTCTCAAAAATGCTGGAGCTACTTATCAAAGATTGGTGAACAAGATGTTCAAAGAGCTGATTGGAAAGACCATGGAAATATATATAGACGACATGCTCGTGAAAAGCCTCGTAGCAGCAAAGCACGTCGCCCACCTTGAAGAAGCTTTTAACATTCTGAGGAAACACAGGATGATGTTAAATCCTTCCAAATGCATTTTTGGTGTATCATCCGGGAAATTCTTAGGGTTCTTGGTAACCAAACGTGGAATTGAAGCTAATCCAGACCAAATTCAAGCTCTGCTTGGGATGAGCTCGCCCAGAAATATCCGTGAAGTCCAGCAGTTAACTGGGCGGGTTGCCGCCCTCAACCGATTTGTTTCCAAATCAGCGGACAAATGTTTACCGTTCTTCAAAATCTTAAGGAAAAATCAAAATTTCCAGTGGACAGAAGAATCGGAGGAAGCTTTTCAACAGCTCAAAAAGTATTTAGGTTCACCGCCTCTGCTTTTGGTTCCGACCACAGGGGAAGAATTGTTCATATACCTCGCCGTTTCGCCCACAGCAGTAAGTGCCGTGCTCATCCGAGAAGAGGACCATGTCTAAAAACCGGTTTACTATGTTAGTAAGGTCCTGATGGATGCTGAGAACAGATACATAATGATTGAAAAGCTCGCCTACGCCCTCCTGATCGTCGCCAGAAAACTTCGCCATTATTTTCAAGCCCATCCTATCGCCGTGCTAACTGATCAACCGTTGAAACAAGTTTTTCAACGACCAGATACCTCGGGGAGACTCCTGAAATGGTCCATTGAGTTGAGCGAATTTCATATTAACTACAAACTGAGGACAGCAATAAAAGCCCAGGCTTTAGCCGATTTCGTGGCTGAATCTACTCACGAACCCGATCCAGAATTCTCGGAGGCAGAGATTTGTGACTTGGAAAAGGACCTCGGAAGCTCGGAGAACAGTCTCGAAAGCTCGGGGGAAACGCTTGACAAATGGAAATTATTTGTAGATAGGTCTTCCAATCAACACGGATGCGGTGCAGGGCTTGTTCTCTAAACTCCGACAGGTGAACAGATGGAATACGCTATACGGATTGGGTTTAAAGTCACCAACAATGAAGCTGAGTACGAAGCCCTCCTCGCCGAATTACGGGTCGCCACAAGATTAGGAGTCCAGTCAATTGAAGCCTACAGTGATTCTCAATTAGTGGCCAACCAAGTTCAGGGAGATTACCTCGCCAGGGACGTACGGATGGCAGCTTATTTGGATGAAGTCAAATGCTTAACTCAGAAGATCAAAAAGTTCACCATTCAACAGATCCCTAGAGAAGAAAATAGAAAAACAGATGCCCTAGCCAATCTCGCTTCAACTTTTGATTTTATATCAGACAGAAGTATACCTTTGGAATTCTTGTCCAAACCAAGCATTGAGGTCGCCAAATCCATCTGTACGACAGAAACAAACCCGACCTGGATGGATGAGATCGTTGCCTACATTCGGAGCGGTACACTACCGACAGATAAACTCCAAGCTCGCCGAATTCGCCATAGATCTGCAAGGTTTTGCCTGCTTCATGGAATTTTATATAAACGATCCTTCTCTGGTCCCCTCCTAAGATGTCTCTGACTTGAGGAAGCCAATTACGTGATGAGAGAAATCCACGAAGGCATATGCGGAAATCATTCGGGGCGAGATCGCTGGTACGAAAGGCGATTCGCTAAGGCTATTTCCGGCCCCAGATGGGACAGGATGCAGCAAAATACACCAGGGAGTGTGACAAATGCCAGAGGTTCGCTCCATCCAACCACCTTCCCCATACTGAGATGGTGCCAATTACCAGCCCATGGCCATTCGCCCAATGGGGGATCGACATACTAGGGCCTTTGCCTCAAGCTCCATTACAGAGGAAGTTCTTAATCGTAGCTATTGATTACTTCACAAAGTGGGTAGAAGCATAACCGTTAGCAAGAATCACCGAAAAAAATACGAAGAATTTTGTGTGGAAGGGTATCATATGCCGGTTTGGAATTCCCAAAGTTCTCATCTCAGATAATGCCCGACAATTTGACAATGATGGGTTTAGAAAATTCTGCTCATACCTCGCCATATCACATCATTTCTCCTCACTTGGTCACCCTCAAGCCAATGGCCAAGTAGAGGTCACCAACAGAACCGTCCTAAGAAATTTAAAAACGAGATTGGAGAAATCCAAAAGAGAGTGGGTGGAAGACTTGCCGAGCATATTATGGGCATATCATACGACTAGCAGAATTCCTACTGGTGAAACGCCTTATTCCATGGTTTACGGAACTGAATTAGTGATACCTGTCGAAATCGGAATGCCGAGTTTTAGAACTTCAAACTTTGACAAGGATAGCAATGAAGGCGAACTGAGACTAAACCTTGACCTCCTTGATGGAAAACGGGAATAAGCGGGCATACGCCAAGCAGCTTATAAGCATCAGGTTGCCAAATATTTCAACCAGAGAGTCAAACACAGATCATTCTTACCTGGCGACCTAGTTCTGCGGAAAGTTACCCTATCAACCAAAGAGCCAAATGCTGAGAAATTAGGACCAACATGGGAAGGCCCTTATAAAGTCATCAAGGTATCTAGACCAGGGACTTATTGGCTAGAAGATATGAACGGGAAAGCACTCCCCCATCCTTGGAACGCTGAGCATTTGAAAAAATATTTTCAATGAGATGTAGCTCGCCTGGGTGACTTGTAATGATTCCTAGATTTTATTCCAATAAAACTTCTCTAGTTGAAAAAAAATTGCAGTATGAAGGTCGCCTAATCAAGATCGCCAGTTCATCGAAAGATGACGGAGGCATCTTGGTCGCCTAATCAAGATCGCCAGTTCATCGAAAGATGACGGAGGCATCTTGGTCGCCTATTCAAGATCGCCAGTTCATCGAAAGATGACGGAGGCATCTTGGTCGCCTAATCAAGATCGCCAGTTCATCGAAAGATGATGGAGGCATCTTGGTCGCCTAATCAAGTTCGCCAGTTCATCGAAAGATGACGGAGGCATCTTGGTCGTCTATTCAAGATCACCAGTTCATCAAAAGATGACGGAGGCATCTTGGTGGCCTATTCAAGATCGCTAGTTCATCAAAAGATGACAAAGGCATCTTGGTCGCCTAATCAAGTTCGCCAGTTCATCGAAAGATGAATGAGGCATCTTGGTTGCCTATTCAAGATCGCCAGTTCATCAAAAGATGACGGAGGCATCTTGGTCGCCTATTCAAGATCGCCAGTTCATCAAAAGATGACGGAGGCATCTTGGTCGCCTAATCAAGTTCGCCAGTTCATCGAAAGATGACGGAGGCATCTTGGTCGCCTATTCAAGATCGTCAGTTCATCAAAAGATGACAAAGGCATCTTGGTCGCTTATTCAAGATCTCCAGTCCATCAAAAGACAGAGGCATCTTGGTCGCCTATTCAAGATTGCCATAAACCACTTAATGAAGGCATCTTGCTCGCCAAAATTTAAAGTTGCCAGATCACTGGAAAATGACCTCCTATCCTAGTTCGCTATTAGTTAAGAATTAAATACACAATAAGTATTGAACATTGCCAAACTTGCAAAAAAAAAAAAATATATACATTCATTCAAAATTGCCAAGGAGGAAATCAACATTTATATTCATATATAAATCCAAATTACATTTTGACATTTATGATAAAGGGGGAGGGTTGTCATCGCCTTGAGGATCTGCGTCGCCCGGGGGATTCGCATCTCCTTTTTCAACTGTTTCTTCCTCGCCCCCTTCCCCTTCTTCTTCATCCTCCAAAGCGAGTAGGTCAAGATCGAGACGCATCTCCTCCAAATCTATGGCTAGGTCGGGATGGTGGTGGCGAATCTGACATTTACAAAATTCAAACCCTTCGCCAAATACTTCGAGGATGAGCTTTCGACAGCCTCGGAGAAATCCGACGAGGATTTAAATTCCTCAACAGCCAGCTTCCCCGCACGTTCCACTCTTCCCCTCAAATCCTCGACCAGAAGCCCTGCCTTTGCCAGACTATCGGAGAAGGTGTCCCTTTCAACCTTAAGTTTGGCAAACTCGTCGCCGACCTGCTGTTCCTGAGCTCGCGCCTCAGCCAGTTGCTGCTCTAGATCGGCGGACAACTTCTGAAGGCGAGAAACTTCAGTATCCAAAGAGGCTGCTCGCCCCTGTTGAAGGCTTGCTTCCTTAACGGTCTCCCTGCTCTTCACCGCCAGAGAAGATCCGAACACAAGCGCCTGCTACAAACAAAACTAATCAGATCAAAACGATCATATTTAACAAGGATAAAACAAATAAAAGTTAGTATCAAAATAATACCTGGCCGAGAGCTTGAAAAAATTTTGAGGCAGTCTGGTCTAGAGAAAGCTGCCCCACCTTCTCTTGATCCGTAGGAGGGATCACCCCCCGAAGGATCTTCTCGGCCACCGAAGGGCTACCCCAAATGGAGGCCCTCGGGCCAAGAGCTGTACCCAACGAGGGCGAGCTCCCCTCCCTGGGACCAGAAGAAGGGGCCACTGGATGGCGTGCTGGACCAGACTTCTATTTTGGTTCAGGGATGGGGGCTTGCCCTTTGCCTTTGGAATCATCCTTGGACTTCGCCTTCTTGCTCGGCGAGGTGGGAGGTTCATCCACCGGGCGCTTCTCGCCAATAACCACCCCTTTTACAGGAGGAGGAGTAGATTTTTTAGATGAACTCTCACCTCGGGATCTCTCCACCCGCTCGCCGAGCTTCTTGAGGCTGATCCTCTTCGACATCGCTGCAAAAAAGAAGAAAAAAAGATATATATCAGACGTAAAAAAATAATCAACAAAGGTAGTAAGGGTTTGTACCATCCGATCTAAGCTCGGGGGATAGCTCAGAATCCGACCAGAATTCTGATGTCGAGACTGAGCTCGATCCCAACGCTGAGCAAAATTCTAA
>BRYE01000024.1:7797359-7802359 GCA_030159115.1 Actinidia arguta var. hypoleuca
AGGAAATTTAGAGGATAAGTTTGGAGATCCAGAGGGCTTATGGGACAAAGTTTATTATTTGTCTTCCGTTTAGGATTCAGTGAATGCCTTCCTTACAGGGGGTTATTTCTTCTTTTATTACTGGAGAGCGAAGAGTAGATTGTGACTTGTAATATTGTTTTTCTTTTTATCTTTGTTTACCTAGTGAGTGGACTTCTTGTCCCTATGTAATCCTTCTGTCTTCTTCCAACAAAATTTAGTGTTAGCTTATCAAAGAAAGAAAGAGAAAGAAAAGAGGAAGAAGTTAGGAACTTAAGTCCACTATCGAAGTAGTCTATGAAAACTTATTTGAGGTAAAAAAGCTAATGAAGATTTGATAAGGGTGATGTGGATTGTTTCTACTAATTAATGTAGCTGGTTATTTGTCTGTCGGGGGCACACTCGAAGGAATTAGAAAATGTATAGAAAATATATATATATATTTTTTTTTGGAAGAGTGGTATCAGAAGATAATTGAAGTATGTAAGACTCTGCTTAACAGCATTGCCGATAGATTTTGGCAAATGCAGGAGAAGTAACATAATCTTTATCTTTTCAAAGTCGTCCATGGGAGTATATTCTCAAATTTAATATAATTCCAAAACTGGGCAACAGAATTGTGAATGGTACTTTCTGAATTAAGAACTAGTACAATAGGTGTGTCCAAAACAAATCATTAAGAACCTAAGAAAAAAACTAACCTCAACAGTGACGTTGTTGACTTGTCCACTTCTTCCCAACTGTGCATTGATGTTATACCTGGAATAGAAATCAAACAAGCCGCCAAGCATTGGAACACCAAAATTATCGTGATTCCCTCTCACATCATAAAAGATATTCTTGTTAAATTCCACTTCTTTTAATAAAATCTTCCATTACTTGCTCGTACTCCATCCACTCTGCCTTATCTTGCTTCATTGTCAACAAATCCTTGCTTTTACCATACGTAGAATTCAAATTCATATGGGTTAACAAAAAAAATATAGGTTAAATAAACTACATGTAACGTTAATTACCTAAAGAAGCTACATATATGTTAAAACAGACAAGTTGGCTAACAATCCAATGTATGATTAATAATGTCCTACACTGCATGGTACAAGACGATAGGGATTTATTGTATTGCTTGGGGGAAGGGCCACCCGGAAGGGTGATTGATTGTGCATATATTAAGTCACCTTAATGTGTAAGAAGGCGAATAGAAAGAAAAAGCTTTAAGTATTTGGCCCTTTCCTTCAATACTATGTTTGCCTAAGCTATTTAAATGTGTGCGTACCATTTTAGACACCCGAATTCAGTAAATTTTATGATATTTGAAGAAAAACACGTCACATTAGCTAGAAAAACAACACTTCTAGCCTTTCACATGGATGAGATATAGAAATTTCATATTTTTCCTTAATCCCATATGATTTCAAGTTTATTTTTAAATAATTCATGACTTATTATTTACAAGAAATATGCAATATATGATATAAACAAGTGTTCTAGATGTATCCCATACCCATACCCATACCCATACCCAATTTTGGATACGTATCCTAATATCTTAAGATTTACGTTTAGGAAGGTCTGACACTTGGATATGTAACCACATCCAACCATTGTACCTGAATCCATGTAACATAGCCTCGATGAATGGGTGTAGGCATCTCGTCTGAAGGTGCGGGCCATGCTAGTATGAGTGTGGCAGAATTAACATCGACACTAGTTCAAGTATCATTCTTGGTAGGGGCATTGTTTACACGTGGAATTCTCACCAAGGTGAAGACTGTTGAGATGGTTCGAATTCCCACTAATGTTTGATTGAAATTCCAATTTGTAAGGTCAAAGTTTTAAGTGTGGCTCTTAGCGAGTTGTGCATCATTTATGCATCTTGATACCATCTTATTGACTTTTGATCTTCTATTGTCCCTCATGTATATATCTAAAAAAAAGTGGCTCATTTGTGTTTTCCCTGCTCAAGGATCAAGGGCACCGACGTGACCCTTCATCGGGGGAAACACGATTGTTTCGAAGCTTGGGTGTGGGTGTCATGATTTTAGGTGTACATGGGCACGCTTCTATTGTGCCAAACAAATTCAATATTCCTTTAAACATTTCATACTCCAGAATTCTCAACCTACATACCAAACAGAGGGCAACGAAAAAAAATGGACACTTGATTCCCTTTCTCAAAGAAATATTTTAAAACCAAACCAACTTATATCCAACAACAAAGTTTAAAAATAAAAAATCAAACATCACAATAACGTACACCCATCAAGATAAATATCAAAACAAGGATAAATTACAGCATCTCCAATCATTCACAATATGTTTCATCAAATTTAAAAGAAGACTAGAAATGGGTTCTAAAACCCTATCCCAAATTGATATAAATCAAGAGAGAACCTAACATTTCACCAAATCAAGGAGGAAAAAAAATTCTCACCAAATTTGGTGAAAGAAGTTTTTTGGACAAACTTGGAATTTTATAGAGAGATTTGATATTGAAATGTTTGAAAGAGTAAGAATAGGAGCGTTCAATGCTTTTGTCAAAAAATGCTCAAAATGAGCTTTGACACAAGTCAGAGTTTTCTCAATAATATTGATGAAAACCCATTGGAGTATTCCGTACCAAAGTCCATTGTTTATTAAAACCCGTGAGATCTCCAGTGATGAGGACGAGATAAGGATGATCATGGAGAGAGATAGGTCAACAAAATCCTTGAAATCATGAGCTCTGTGAGCATGATAAACGCTGAAATGGAGATCAGAGAGCTGAACAAACCACACCACATCCTCTGGCCCACCCTTCACTTATATAATCTCTCTCCGATTTTGCTGGTTCGATTGCAATGGTAATACCATAACTTAATATCAGTTCAGCGGTCTGACACGTAATAATATGCTGAACGTGGTGGCTATGAAACAATATCAATTATACGGTCACTTAGACGATTTTACTCATCCATTGAAACGACATCGATTGCAAAATAAAAAGTGAGACGTGTAGGACTTGCACCCCTACTTTTCTTCCTTAACACACTAACCCTTTCGATAGAGTTTGTCGGTGACCCAAACAGACAAAAGGCTTGTTGTTGTCTGTGAAAAGCTCGTTGACGAACCCAAAGGCTCCCAGCCATCAAACTGACTTGCACATAGGGCACATATTCGATTTGTACACAGGGCACATGACTTGCACCCCAAGCACGCTTGACTTGTACCGTGAAAAATAACCATTATATCTATCTTACACTCAAGACATATCCGACTTGCACCCAGCCATAAAGCATGACTAATTTGCACTGCGAAAAGTAATCATTATGTATATCCAACTTGCACCTATAGTATATCCGACTTGCACCAAAGGCCTGACTAACTTGCACTACAAAAATTAACCATTAGGCATATCCATCTTACACCTAGGGATATCGACTTGCACTTAAGGCACACATGACTTGCACCATAAAAAGTAACAATTGTGTATATCCAACTTGCACCAAGGCAAACACGACTTGTATCCAAGACCGCCTAACTTGCACCACAAAAAGTAACCGTTCAACTATTTATTTTGAGTCGACAACAAGCCTTTCACACAATGGCCAACCTTTCACAGATGATGATGAGTCATTTAGGTAGACGGCAAACTCGAACACAAAAAGCTAGTGTGTTGGGAAAGAAAAGTATGGTGCAATCCTAAAAGCCTTGCCTTTATTTTGCAAAAGGCTTCTTTTCCGTGGAAGGAGGGATAGAATCGTCCAAGTGATCATATACTTGATATTATATAAAAGTTACCACCTCTAGCAATATTATTATGCGTCAAACTGCTGAATTGATATTAGGTTATAGTATTGCCGCTGACTTGAAAATTATCCAATAAATTAGGACTAGGCTTATTCTCTAGACTACGCTGTACAATCCAAGCATTTTAGAGCTCCATTTTGAGTCTATTTTGATTTTTTAAATCGTTCATATGGTAGATTTCATCGAGAACTTTAATAATGTAAAAGATCTACATATCAATAGTTGAACAATATCAGTTTATATCAAAATAAATGGGTATGATCTTGTTTGCTACACTCATTTATTAAGTTATTAAACAATACTGAACGAATATTGAATTGTACATGATCAACGTGATTTCTTACAGTATTAATTTTTACGATTGAGTCTACATTCCTTTTTTCCCACTCAGACACATTTTATAAAACAAAATGTAATTTATTCTTATATTAATAGATATTTATTAAAATTGATTTTTTGCATAGATGACGTACACAAGGGCTACAGAGATGAATTATTCGGATCATTAGTGTGGACTAAAAAGTGAGGTCCACAAAAGGAGTTTGGAGGGGTATGGTGGATAGGGTCTGAGTGAGCGGGTTTATGTGGAGTAATTTTTAAGGATAAATTTCATCATTGGGCTTGGAGTAATTTCCAATCCCTATTAATAATTTGAATGAAAAGAAAAGATGTGAAATTTTACAAGGCCATTTGGGGAAACCAAATCAAACTACAGAGACCAATTGTTGTAAAATTGTCCTCTAAAAAAAGTCATGTGACGCTGTGAGCTTAACGTGCTCTCTTTGTATCTAAATTCTTAATCAATATTGACAAAGGAATTATAGTAGAACCAAATTGAGACTCTTGGGTCTTCTTTGTTTAAATTAAAACTATAAGAACCAAACTAAAACTTTAGTCAAACGCAAACACCAATAGTAAAATTTACCAATTTTTAAGATATTTTTTGCCTTGATTTTTAATATTTTTAGATATTTTGTTAAATAGATTATTCGTTTCCTTATTGGGGTAAAATTGGTGGTGGTGGTCCACTAGGTTGGGCTTGGATAACAAATTTGTAAAGTGAATTATCAAGCGAAATGAAAAAGTAAAAGAAAGGAAAACTGATATCACAAAAGACAATTAGATTTTAGAACATATTTAGAGACAACGTATTTTATAAAATCGATCAGTTCCAAAAGTTTATAACACAGGAC
>BRYE01000024.1:7809859-7819859 GCA_030159115.1 Actinidia arguta var. hypoleuca
TCTCGAACTATGTAAAAGCCCATTTGTGAAGGCCGCATTCTAGAAAGTTTTTTAAAAATGGTGTTATATGTGTTTCAGGGAATAAAATAAGATTAATAGGAAAGTGTTGCTAATAATAATGCTTTCAATAAAGTGTATTTACTAAAACGCTTTTTAAAAAAATGCTTTTAGCAATCACATTTTCTTTCACAAGTCACTATACTCGAGGGGTCGGGGTCGGGGTCGGGGTCGGGGTCGGGGTCGGGGTGGGTCCAGTATTATGAAATCCGGAGTGAAAAAGTACATATTGTCTTTCGATTCGACATGAGAGTTGATAATATTATTTTTAACAAATGCATAAGTCCTAATCCAATCCTCTTTTTGGCATTATATTTTCTTTCTTAGCTCACCGTAATTGAGGGGTCGGGGTGGGTTCAATACCGTGGAATCCAAAGTCCAAACTAGTCATATTGGCCTCGACGAAATGAGGGAATCATTCATACCATCTTCAACAAATGCATAAGTCATACTTCGCCCCTCCTCTTTCATTATGTTTACTTTTTAAGTTATTGTACTTGAGAAGTCGAGGTGGGTCTGATACTGCGGAATCGAGAGCCCAAACAAGCCTTCTTGGCCCTCGATCCAAGATGGGAGACTTGTTAATACCATTTTCAACAAACATACAAAAATACTTCGCCCTTCCCTTGGCATTATGTTTTCTTCCCCTAGTGACGGTACTCGAGGGGTCGAGATGGGCCCAATATTGTGGAATCCGAAACAAAAAAATGCCACATTGCCTCTCGAACTAAAATGGGAAATACTTAATGTTATTTTCAACAAACGCATAATACCTACTTCTATCTTCCTTTTGGTATCATGTTTTCTTCCCCAGTCACCGTTCTTGAGAGATTGGAGTTGATTGGATACTCATTTATGTTTTCAACAAATCCACAACCAATGTGGGCCATGTATAGTACAATTTCATTAAACACACAAATAAAATATTCCATGTTAAAGTTGAATGGAGCATTTAATTCCTAGTACACAAAATAAGAAACTTTCCATCAAAATTAAGAACCCAATGAAAAGGACCCCAATCCGAATCAAAATAGTCTGGCAGACGCATATTTTGGGTCCCTCTAATAACTTTGATTGCCTCTGCTAGATTTGATGTAAAATCTCAAAATTTTAATTTTTTTTTAAATAATACATAAATTACACGATAAATATAAATATTTTACATGTTATTTATTTGAAATTAATATATGTTATATTTTGAGTATTAAGTATGATTTTTCGAGAATTTTTATAAAAACATGAATTTTTATCCAAAAAATATTTTATGTTAAAGCGTTATGAAAAAATAAATATGTATTAAGTATGTATAATTGAATCATGTGAATAATAAGGACCACATGGTAGTGTTACTCACCCCATGAGTCACTATGTAAATTAACTATCCATGCTCAAAAAGTCAAACCCTATCCAACTCAACCCAACCACTTTGTTTCTTCCATAACTGTTCTAGCAAAAATTCCCGGATTGGATTGACAGCTAAGAGAGAGAGAGAGAGAGAGAGAGAGAGAAGAAAAGAGAAAAGAGAGGAAGAAGAATAGGGAGAAAAGAGTGAAAGAGAGATGAGCTGTTAAGAGAGAGAAGAAAAAGAGAGGAAGAAGAAGAAAGAAAGGACGAAAGAAACTGATTAGTGAACCAACTATTTTTATTCGGTAATCTCACTCTTTTCTTTTATTCTTTATGTATTTACTTAGCTTAGAAAATGATCTAAATACTCTATGATTGAGTGATATACTCTATCCTAGTTAAAGTTAAAAAATACGTTAAAAATACGGATCAAGAGTCAAATTAGAGTTACGTCATGTTTTTGTTTTAAAAACACTATCAGTATTTTTGCCATATATTCTTCATATGAAATATTTTTAATTGATTCAAGTGTCGTACAATAGCTATTTAAAAAACTTACAAGTTTGCTTAGAATAGAATTTTTTCAATTCCAAAGTTAGATGCCCTAAATAGGCTTGGAAGTCCAGTTAAAAAAACTGAGTTATCGATTTTTTTCAATTATATTGGTTGAGCTTTTTCTCAACCGGGTGAACATGTATATTTTAAGCTATTGATTATTCCTGATCGGTTGAATATTTTTTCTCAACTTGTTGAACTTTTTATTTTAAGCTGCTAATCATGTCCGACCGATTAAATATTTTTTCTTAACTGGTTGAATTTTTTTATTTTAAGGTACTGACCATGCTTGACCGGGTGAATATTTTTTCTTAATCGGTTGAACATTTTTTTTTTAACCGGTTGAACTTTTTCTCAACTGGTAAAATGTTACCCTATTATGCTACTACATTTTTACAACCGGTTGAGCCTTACATCAAGTCATATTTTTGAACATCAAATCCTACACGATTAGGCTAGTTCTCGATCGATAAACATAATTAAATTATAAACACTTAAGTAAAGTCCCAAACTCTAATCATTTCAATAAATGATATATATAGGAAATTAATCCAACTAACCTAAAGATCACGATAAACGAGTGTAACGCAATACATACGTAAAAAAATGACTAACCTTAATCTCTAAATTATAGTAAATTATTCTTTTATGCTATGATATACGCATGAAATTATGTTATATTATGCAAATCAAATTCATGGATTAGATAAGAATCTTTTGAAAAGATTTTGTATTTATATGCCTATGTATTATATGTTTCTATATTTCGGGAAGATACTCTGTCGGCATACCCTGACTTGAGGGGGTGTGAAAGTATGTTATCAAACCCGACTAAGGATGGGAGGCTATAGTACATAATGTATGTTTCAAGAATTACGTTGACTCAGATATAATCAAACTACATGTACAAATATGAATTTTGAGCAAGCTATTAAGAAAGATCAAATGTTTTCTCTACGCTTATGCATCTACCATGATATTTTTCTTACTTTTGAAATGTTATTGAATCTATATTAGAGATTATAGTTATACGCTAACCAATCATACTTAGAAATATTGTTTCTAACAATTTTTAGAAAATAAAGACAAGCAAGTGGAGTGTTCATGTTGACAATGTAAACTTTAAGATAGGTTAAGTTATGTCATGTAACAAGAACAATATATTTGAAATTTTCGGACTAGAATGTCCGAAAACTTTTGAACATGTAATATATGTAATTATGAATGAATAATATGACATGTACAATCTCTTTACCAATATGGGCATACATTTTGAATAAAAGAATTCAATACGAAATTTTTATTAGTTCTAAAAATAAATATACGCATTTCGCTTTCGCACATAAAAAGAAATTTTTTTTTTAAAAAAAGGACCACGTAATGCCGCCCGGCGCTGCTAGGGAGCTGCGTGGGCATCGTCAGTCATCACATTTGATCCATCCTTTTCTGTCATCCAAATTATACGTTGAAAAATATATATAATTAAGACAAAGTATTATTAAAAAAGAATATAATTAAAAAAAATATCATTTAAAATTCCGCACAATAAAAATATATAGAGAAAAAAATATAAATTGGTCTAGAGTCTGAAAACATACCTATCTCTAATTAAATGATTAGTTTTTCCACTAGGATCTTGGAAAAAGGAAATGGATAAGAAATGCATAATAATGAAGGATCAGTTAATAATATTATTCATCTTAACCCTAAATTAAAATTACCTTTTGGTATAAAACTTTAACTTTCAAAAAGTCCAAACTCTTTCTCCACACCTTCTCTCTTTTCCACGGCCACCGGCCACCACAGGTGCTATTTACACCTCCCACAAGCTCTCCTCTCGCTGTCACCGCCGCAACTCACGCCGCTGTTATAGCCGCTCCTCCCTCAACTTGAGCCACCATCCTCAATTGTGTGAACTGCTTCAAGCCCTTGCCCACAAAGTTTGTGACTTACAAGCTCTTGCAATTGCTGTCCCTCCCTATTCCGCCACGTTTAGCCTTTCTCCCCACACATATTGCAACCTAGTCACCTTCCATACTCACCTCAGTTGTGATTCCTAAGTCTAAACCACCTACACCCACACCCACGTCTTCATTCCTCTGATGACCATAGCTCTAGATTCAAAAATCTAACGCTAGCTTTGAAGCCCTAGCTACAAAAATAAATGAATATTAGAGAGCTGAGTTCCCAAAGAAGATCCTTATTAGTGGAATTCTTATGGGCACAAAAAGAAATTCTTAACATATTGGAATTTGCATTATGGGTTTAGAAAGAAAATGGGGCCAGAGAGAAAACTTAAGGGTGTTCTTAGACCAAAATCGTAACGTGTCGTGTGTAGACAAATTTCACAAAGACGAGTTTGTCTTCCACTGATCCAGTGATTCTCACCACCACCATGACAACCTATTGTGTGTACGCTCCAGTCCAAAACATTTCGGTAACTCGACGATTATCCTTGACCTCGCTTCTCCGGGTGACCCTGTGTGTACTCATGTGTGTATTCGTGGGTTTATGCAATCTAAACGTACACCCTTTGATGTTTTCGAAGATTAATCGCGTTGCATCTCTGTTTCCACGGTCTTTTCCTCTGATTATCTTTAATTTGAGATAGACTAATTCTGGGTTTTCATTAAGTTTTCTATACGAATTTTTGCATTTAACCCTAGAGTGTGGTTTCCATTTAGCAAGTTTTAGAAAGAATCTAGTAAAAAAAAAGAGAGTACATTTTGAAAGAAAGTAGCCGCTGTCAAATCTAAATTTGATTCAAAAATGGCAAAAGATGAGCTCCAATCCTTTCACCAATTTTTCCATCAAATAAAAGGAGAATCTAATTTCTCATTAAATTAGGGGAGAAACAAATTTTTCACAAAATTCGATGAAAGAAGCTTTTGAAACATAAATTTGCCAATGCATCAGCGTCCGCTATATTTAATAATTGTCCCACAGAGATCTTATTCATTTTTAGTTTGCATCTTTGGCTAATTGTTTGTACATGTTTTTATTTCTATGCTTATCTACAGCACATGACCTGTAGAAAGGGAACAATCATGCTACAGTCGTCTTTGCCGTTGGTGGAGAATGAAAACTCCAAAAGGTTATCTGTTGTCCATAAAAGTTGCCAATCCATCCTGAACAGGGACAGCATCACAAGTATAAAATGGCAAGCTTCAAAGCTTGCTGTGAAGTCTGCAGCTTTTCCTAAAAAAAGGTACATTTTAAACTTTTATAGTGTTTGAAACCTTCAGGTGATTGTGGATCTTTAAGCTTGATGGCACTCTCGGCATTGATTGATTGTCAAATAACATCATTGTGACCGCAATCCTATTATTACTTCTTCAATTAAAGCTCCTTCTATTGTTTATTTCTTCTTTAACTGTGAAACCTTTATTGGAATAGCATTACATTTCCATTTGATTTAGTTCTCTTTATCTTTCCAAATTGTGAACTATATGGAAATATTTATTGATTTATCAGTGTTTATGTGACAGTTTGATAGCTAAATATTTATATATCTGTTTGTATGAACAGATTGGTGGAAAAGAGTCATATTCTATTGTCAAATGTTGTAGCCTAAAAGTTTGTTTATCATCTATCAGAAAAATTAAAAGCAATCTGTTTGCTTATCCTCCTTCAATAATGGAATGAATCCAATGAATGACTTGACTTTTAAGGAGGTAGGGGGATCGAATAAACCTTCCATTTCTATTTGATAGTGTTGTCATGACAGTGTATAAATTAGCTAATCTCTGTTGGAGTATATTCTTAAGATAATGTTTTGTGATGGTTGTTTTTTTAGCGAACTACATGCCGCAATTTCAATTTCAACAAACAAGTCGCATCATTGACTGTATGAAAATTGTGGGCCTTTTGGTTTCATTTTCTAGAAAGTGTTACCTATTTCCCAAAGTAAGAACTATACTGCATACTGCATTCATTTTCTTCCAGAGCCACCATTCTTAGGGAACTGGAGAAAGTTTTCTGCAATTTTTGACAGCTAGGGTTCACTAAAACTGAAGAAAATATAGATACAGCTGCAATATGAAAGTTTCATTCTTTTGTGATTGAACTTTTTGGAAGCCAAATTTGAAAATGAAACATTTTTGTGATTATCAGGTAGGAATTGTTGATGAGGTAGGGGTACTGGGTTTATGGGAGTAGTTGTCAAACCCAGAGGTGTTGTCCCTGGGCAAAGAGTGGTGGAGGCAAGGTTGGGCTAGTTGTTTTTTCTTGGGCTAGGTCTGCAGGAACAGAAAGGGTTTTCAGGGACCCATTTATCATTCCTTGGGCCGGGCTGTGATGGGGCCGGGTTGGAGTGGTGGGATTATTTCTCCAAAAATTAGTTCATTCAGCATTTTGGATGGGGCACCTATTATGAATAACAAAGTTCGCGGGCCTTCAAACTGGTCGACTACTTATCCTTCTTCAAGGCTGATTCTTCTGGCTTTTCAGGTAAGTGTAGACCTTCAATTTTTGGAAATAAGTGTAATGCTGCTTCTGTGTAGGCAACGGCATTTTGAAAGGAAGTGAGAGTGTAGGGTTGGTGGAGGAGGAAGCTAGGGATTAGTTAGCAAGTCCCATTTACTGGAGGTGGGAAGGCAGACGTCAGCAAAGATAGAGGTAGTTAGCATCTCCAAGCTATCCGAGTGTTGTGTGGGTGATGGGGATATGGAGGACTTGGTTCTTTAAGTGTTCTAGCTTGGAGATTAAGTAGTCAGCATTTGGCGTGGGTAAGCGGATGTTGGACTAGTTTGGTTGGGAATAATGAAAAATCTACTAGGAGATATGAGGGAGCTGCAATGAGAGAAGGTACACAGCTGTTGTCACAGAAAGGGGAGGACTGCCAGGGTCTTGTTGTGAAGTATGATATTGGTTTGTAGTTTCACTCAATGTGGAATGATAAAGGCTTTCTAATTCTCAATAAGATCGACAAGGTTATTGATATGGTTGATAAGTTTTCCCTTACCAATAACAAGGGTGGTTGTTTGAGTCAAGATCAAATGAAGTGATTAGAAGGGAGAAGGAAATGTGTAAGGGTAAGTTAAACACAGAAGCGATTAAGGACAATGGCTTCAGTGATGAGAAAATTGAGCTAGAAAAAACAAGCTATCACATGACCGCAATGGAAAGGGAACTAAAAAGGCTTCATTGTATGGTCAGGTAGGATGATTAGATGGGGATTGAACCTATGGTGGGCAATGCATTGCGAAGAAGGTTGGGCCTTTGGTTGACGATTGTCGAGTTGGGGTAGCACCTAAGAATGTTACTGCCTTTTTGTCTTCATGGAGGAGTTCAAGAGACTAAGAATCTGGACAACAAATCTGCCGCATTATTTGCCAAGGCTGGTGGGGAGAAATGGAAATCGATGTCAGAAGAGGAAAAGGCACATTCTGTGCAAATGGTCATTAATGAAGCACTTTAGTGGGGCTGTGTGTTTGCTTTTGGGTTATCTTTTGGCTTGTCATTGGGGTGTGACTGCTTTCAGGACTGTGAAAATATATTTCTTTCCTGATGGCCCATGAAAATATATAGGGAATTTCTCAAACTAACTATCAAATATTTACAAAACCATTTATGGAATGGTACTGATCATTAAATATTCACTAGTTGTCAAAGAGTTGATCAATTGAAGGTGTTGCATTTCTTGTGCTTTCACACAAAATTGCATATGACATCTGTAAAGTCTGTTGTGGTTCTCATTACCATTTTCTCTTTGATGCTTATTTCAAGTAAATATCACTCTTTTATTACCAAATCACCGTATTTCATCTCCATCTGGGCGGATGATGTCTAATTAGAAAATTTTGTTATCCATTCCTGGTGGTTATTATGAAGTTTAAATTCCACAGAAGCCCTTCTGAATATGAATTGGTGTTTGCATGTTGAAACAGTTCTCACTCAAAAACACATTGTTGGAAAATATCTTTCGCTTTAGACACTGGTGGAATTTCCAACAATGGTGGTCAAGAGGCCCAAGATGATGACACTCAAGGTCTGGGCCGGACTCGATTGGGCCGGATTGCAAGTGCAGGTGGCAGACAGCTATTGGAGAAACTAAACGTGGCTAGAAAGAACTTCCCTATGAAGGTATTTCTCGTATTACTTGGCTTCTACACGGCAAATGCACTGGCCACAATTCTTGGCCAGACCGGCGACTGGGACGTGCTGGTTGCTGGTGTGGTGGTTGCTGCCATTGAAGGGATCGGTATGCTTATGTACAGAAAGTCGTCTTCTCTAACGACCGGAAGATTGCAGTCATTTGTGGCGATGATAAACTATTGGAAGGCTGGTGTTTGCTTAGGCCTTTTTGTGGATGCTTTCAAATTAGGTAGTTAATTTCTCCTCCTCTCTGCATTGTTTTTCTTACCTTATTATTCCTGATAATTGCTGTTGTGTCATCAGAGGGATGGTTTTCCTTGTATTCATTTTGTTGTAACCCTATCACAGATGGATAGCGGCAAGGAAGAGTAGTGCACCCAACCATAGAGGGGGATAAAAAAGATGGGCAAATGGCAAATGTACTAGGAGAGTGAAATGTACAAGCAATACTTTTCCTTTTCTGCTTAATTATCATGTTCCATAGTTGATTCCTACCGATATCCCCTCCAGTGCTGTGAATATGAGATTTTAGTCAAGAGAATAATCTTTGCCACAAAAAAGAATGCAAGTATGGCTCCACCAGGTAGTTGCTCGGAAACAGCAGGTACTTTCTTTTTGTATTCACCATCTGATTGGTCACACAGTTATTATATCAATGGAATGAAGTTGATCAAAAGCACAATGTTGGTAACTCATAAAAAAAAAAAGGAAACCCATAAAAGCACACGTTCAACTCTCTACTTCCTGTTTGCACAAGTGCATGTTGGAGATTGCATAACAAATTTTATTCGGTGATCCCTGGCTGCATTTAGAAATTAAGTGAGGTCTGAGGTCACTCCTGGTCTGGATCCCCCTCCTTAGGATAGTGAAAAGATCGAATCCCACTTTGTCTTAGACTTTATTCAGTAAGCTTAGATTAGCAGCTGCATTATTTGCTTGCTTCTGCAGTAGCATTCACTTATTCGAACAATTAAACAATTATCTGCATTTAACACACGAATAATTAGTGTGGTGAATAACCCGAAAACTTGTGCATAAATGAGTGCGGATCTAAATTGTAGAGATACTTACATGGTAAATGAGTATAATTGGCCTTATTCTTGATCTTAGTAACGAACAGGTGGGGGAGGGGATGCGTAGATGTATGAGGGAGGAGATAGGGGGTGGAGGGGGAGGGGACTTGTAGTAATAGGGAGATGGAGGCGATGGTGATGGTGGGGGAGGTGAAGGTGATGGCAGTGGTGGAGACTTGTAGATGTATGGGGGTGGCGGAGAAGGGGAACGTGGCGGTGTGGATTTGTAGTAGTATGGCGGAGGAGGAGATAGAGACTGTGGGGGTGGGGATCTGTTGTAGTTTGGAGGTGGGGGAGATGGTGATGGTGGAGGTGGGGACTTGTAGTAATAGGGAGGTGGAGGAGATGGTGATGGTGGTGGAGGGGATTTATAATCGTAAGGTGGCGGAGGTAAAGGCGATGGAGACTTGTAGATATATGGGGGTGGTGGAGAAGGTGAAGGTGGTGGTGGGGACTTATAGTAATATGGTGGGGGAAGAGATGGTGGGGGTGGGGATTTGTAGAAGTATGGAGGTGGAGGTGGAGGTGGAGGTGATGGTGGCGGTGGGGACTTGTAATAATAATGAGGAGGTGACGGTGATGGTGGGGGTGGGGACTTGTAATAGTACGGTGAAGGCGGAGATGGCGAAGGAGATGGTGGAGACTTGTAGTAATATGCGGGAGAAGTTGACTTTACTGGCGGTGGTGAAGATGTATAGTAATATTTGTGTGGTGGAGATGAAGAAGTAGTCGTCGGTGACTTATAATCATATGGAGGTGGTGGGGATGGAGAAGGTGGGGGAGGGGACTTGTAAACATTAGTGGGTTTGGGTGAAGAAGGTGGTGGAGGTGATTTGTAGAACTAAGATGGTGGCTTGGGCTTCTCACATTCTTTA
>BRYE01000024.1:7827359-7842359 GCA_030159115.1 Actinidia arguta var. hypoleuca
AGAACATCATGTCTCTTGAATAACTTAGTGAGAAATCCAGTAAATGGCACAGAACCCTTAGGATCAGATGACCCATATGTTGCAAACAGTGCCATATACATTATGCGGGGCAGATTAATAGACTTTCCCATGCCGATTGCCCATAACAAATTTGCTCTCGTTACACCCATAGCAATAGTACGCTTTAAAGGTAATAATGAATGACGTGAGAATAAGAATAACATAAGGTACCTATCCTTGAGACGCGTCTTATTGCATTGCACCTCTCCATCCCAAATATCATCTCCTAATAACAGCTCATAAGAGACGGTGAACAAATTGGGTATCCCAATATCAGGCAACTCGAACTCCAAATTCTCAATATGGGGGATTCCATATATTTCAGTAAAGGTATCCGGGTTAATTTTAACTTCTTACCCCTAACCCAACTTATCATTCTTTTTTTTTCCTTATCGGTCACCAACCTATGATTGATGTTAGCCATGAACTCTTGGCATAGGGTGAGGATCGACTCTAACTTAAAGTTTGCTAGGTTCACAAAATTATGGAGAAACCCACAACCTAAATCCTCGAAAGAATTCAAATCAAACTCCCTTTCTATCACTGTTTCATTCCTAACCCACACTCGGTTGTAAAGTTTCTCCTCTATTTTTTCCATTGAACCCAGTGGCATCATAATCTAAGTTGGTTGACTTTTTCTCCTTCCCTTTTACTTTTTGGGAACTCGATCCCTTAGACTTTGATGGATTACTAGAACCACCTGTACCCATGGTACTCATATCTCAACAAACACCCTGCATACCATTACAAACAATGCACAAAAACATGTCACAATCGATGCAAATATGCAATGCAAGGTGGTGCCTATGTGTTGTGTGTCAAAGTACTTGAAACGGTGTTTATTCAAGGCAACTAATCCTCCAACAACAATGCCCAACATTTGGATTACAATGGTAGCCTTTATTTTTTGCTTGGACATTTTATCGAACACATGGTGGGCATAGTATAAAACTAAGGTTTCATGCATAAATTCAATGAGCCAATGTCTCCAAATTCCAACCTTGAACATTTATAATGAATTTAGAATGCAATCCCTTCACCAATTGAATAAATTGTTCATTGGGGTATTTTATCGAACACTGGGTGTGCACACACTAAATCTATGTTGTTCATAGAGTTTTAAACCATGATTTTCCCTTAAGTTTTCAATCAACAATCATAGGGCAACACATAATACTAATTCAAAATAAAAAAAAACCATGTGTGGTTTGGTGAAATTGTGTGCCTAATATAAAACTTTGAAAACTTTGAAATTTTTTTGAAACCCTAGATTTTCTATGGATGCAATCCTTGAATCTATAAAACTAAAGGTGAGATGTTTACCTTGATTGGATAGAGAATTGATGAATAAATGTTTGGATTTGAAGAACTCGACGATGCACACAACTCTCTCTTGTATTCTCTCTCTAAAAATCTAAGGGATGTATGAATGCTGATGAGAAATAACTGCCTAGGCTGCCTTTAAAGTTGACCCCTGGGCTTAGTGTTGGCGTTCGACAGCTGCCCAGGGGCGTTCAAACGCTCAGACAATTTTTTTGATTTTTGGTCTTAGCGTTCGAACGCTGTATCATGTCTATTTGTGGCATTCAAACGTTAAGTATTAATTCTGACTTTGCCTGATACGCCTCTGTGCGTTCGAATGCTGCATAGAGGCGTTCGAATGCTAGGGCAATTTTTTTTTAACAAAATTAAACTACTCTAACTTAACCTGCCCTAAAACAAATATTAAAGTCTAAATCAAGAAGGAATTAAGTTGGCTGGAATTAAGAAGGAATAGTCTAAATCAAAATTTAGTCTATATAAATGTGAACTCCAACAAAATTCATATAAATCTAAACTTAATTGAAATAGCTTATATGCTTAACATATTTTGTTTAATTTAACTTAAGTTTATTAATCGACTAAAATTTGCATAGAAGTCTCAAATTTTGAGATATGAGTAAATAAGTGATAGGATAGTATCCCACATATGGTATATGTCAATTGTGACTTGTGGAAAGAAAGAAAATAGGTAGAACAACTCAATATTGTCAAAATCTGCAGATGTTGATAAAACTTCAATTGACCGAATTTGAAGTTCGGTCGATCAAATGTCCAACTTCGGTCGGTTGAAGTTGGTGACCGAATTTCCTAAATTGGCAGCAATTTCAAAGGTCACGTATCTTTTAAAGAAAATAAATAAATAAAGCTTAAGTGCCTATTTATCTTAAATATTCATCCATCTTAAACACATCCTTTACTCTTTTTCTCTCTCTCTCTCTCTCTCTACAATAAACCGTGACCTAATCCAATTCTTCAAAGAGTGTTATAAATCTAGGGTTTTTCATCTTCCAAACTGTTTCAAACATTCGAACCTCTGAAACTTCGGCCAACAAACCTCAAGTGGTTGTCAACCGAACCTACAACTTCGATCGACCGAAGTTGCAGTAGAGGCGGCAGAATAGGAATAGATAGAGTTTTTGAAACTCTCTAAATTCATCAAAACTCTTCACAATTCCAAACCATTCAAGTTCCTAGAACTCTAAAGGTTTTAAATCTCTATCCTATAAATTATATATAATCTCTCCTTTATTCATCATCACCTCAACATCTCAAAACCCTAGAATCAAGAGTCTCAGATTTCTCTTTGTTGCAATGGTGAGAACCAAACATGATTCCAATGACCTAAGGGGTGAGGACACCAAACCGACAGAACTAAAAATGGTATTGAAGCTACGAATGTTCCAAATAATGGAGATAAAAAAGACATGGCATCCTGAGTTCAAGGATCAGCCAATCATCACGGGATGCGAATTTTAAAGGGGCTTTTCTTCCAAGTACTATCAGAAGATGCTGGCCCCAATAGATGCGCTAGGTTGGAATGGATTACGACCTCTTCCAAAGGAATTGTACACCAATTTGGTAAGGTTCTTTGACTACAATCTAGAAGTAGAAAACCTAAATAATATTGAGTACACCATAGACTCCAAAATTAGAGGCAAGGACATAGTTCTTAATCCCACAATCTTATCTGAGATCACCAGGATTGCTAATGCCGGAGAGTGCATATTCATTAGCAAAACGAGCTAACTTGATCAGTATGTGAGAAAGAAACGTATGAATGAGATAATTTCCATGAATGAAAAATAAGGGCTACCCAAACCAATGAACTGAAAAAGGAGTTTCGATTGTTCCATAGGTATATAACCAATGACATAATTCCTAAGGCAAGACACTACAATCAAGTAACCAATATGGATGCTTTCATAATCTATAAGGTTGTGATAGATGAACCCTTGAACCTCAATTACACTATACTCAAGGAGATGGTTGACGTGAGAAACCATAGTAGTCGAGATCTACCTTATGGTGCTCTTTTGACTAAGATTTTTTAATCATTTTAGAGTAAAATTTAGCAGACAACGCAATTAGTACATAGGTAAAGGGTTCTCTATAACTACGATTAAAAGGGGTATTAGTGTCGACTGCACTGAATGGGAAGACGAAAGAATAGAGGCAAACAGCTACCAAAATATGGAGGTTGAGGAAAATCTTGAGATTTCTCCACCTCAAACCGAGGAAAACCATGAAGAACCCAATACTCAAGATCTCCAACTCCAGTTACAAGAAGAAGACACGATGCATGGAAGCATTTGCTGCATGAAGAGGATCCTATGCATCCATCACAAGAAGGTACTTCATCACAAGGAGGGCCTCCGGCGTGGTTTCTCAATTATTTTGGCAAGATAAATGAAACAATAGAGCGGATGGAGCAGCATCAAGAAGAGCATGGTAAGCAACTCGAGCAAATCCTCCAAAACCAAGAGAAACAAGACAAGTCTATTGATAGGCTTGAGGATCTTTATGAAAATTTGTACAAGTAACAAACTACCTTCAATCAACAATACACGGAGAGGATGGATATCATTGAGACCCAATTGGAGGGTATTTGGGTTAATGTTATTCCTCCACCATTCGATGCTTCCAATGCTCCTCCTCAGACTTCTTATCGTGCCCCTCTTTATTGATGATGCCCCAAATGGGGAGAAGAAAGAAAGAAAACTTTAGTTTCTGCTTTACTCTTAGTTTTTGAGTTAGTTTTTACGTTGTTTTAAGTTGGTTGGCTGTTTTAAGACTAAGTTGGTTGGCTATTTTAAGACTATTTTTAAGTTATTTTAAGTTGATTGGTTGTTTATGCTTAATATAAAATCTTGAAGTTTGGCTTAGACTTGATGTATACTATTGCATTATGTTATGTTGCTATGAATGTTGACACATATGCCATGATTGCCATGACATTATGCTACATAATATGCTTAACATGTTAAACTTAAAATTATATTTATAGGCATATAGAAATGAGGAGCTTTAAGTAAGGGAGAGCTTATAAATTTTAAAACAAAATAACGATTTTCAAAAATAAATTGTGTTATCATCAAAAAGGGGAAGATTGTTGAAATAAAGGGTTATTTAATTTTGATGATTACAATTGTTAAAAGCTAAGTTAAAATTAAACTTTTTATTGAAAATCATGTTAAAAAAAGAAATCAATAGTGGTTTTAAAAATAGGCTTACATATGTTTAAAGTGAGACTTGAAACTCTTCACAAGTCATATTTGATGTTAGTGTGCATACAAAAGTGGCAGAATTGTTAGCTTAATACTTCAACTTAAGTTGCTTAGTCAACGGCATGAACTAAACAAGTAAACAACATAAAAGCTGTTGCTGTCAAAAGTTCGGTCGACCAAACCTATCGACCGAAGTTGAAAGGCACAACCAAAGTCTAAAGGATCAAGATTAATGTCCAAGGTTGCTCACTGGAATTTTAGTTTATGGACCACCAAAGTTCATATTTGGTTGACCGAAGTTGAATGCCACGACTAAACCTGCATGATGGCCAGCCAAATGCCAAAAAAAATATAAGGATTTAAACAGACTTACTCTTTGGATATTTAGTTCTATGACAACCGAAATTTACATTCGGTCGACCGAAGCTCATAAGGGCACGAGCGAACTTCAGAAAGGAACAACCGAAGTACAAGAAGCAAAAATAGAGCAATAGTGGGCTCTATGGAATTCAAGTTCTTTGACGATTGAAGTTCAAGACCAAAGTTTGAAAAGTCAATCCTTCATGTCCAAATCAAGATCCAATGGCCAGGATTTAATCAGAACGGCTATATCAGATGAATTTAATGCTGCAATGACTCCAGTCTGACTTTAGCTTATAAATACAAGACTTAAGGTTGTTGGGAAGGCATTGAAATGCCTTAAATCTATACAATCATTTGTATTCAATACTTCATTCTCTTGTTTATTCATTGTGAGTTTGATTTGTGTAAAAATCAAGAGAGCGAGATCACTTTAGAAAAAAGAGCTTCATTGTATTTATTCTTGATCTAGAGTTGGTGAGCCAAGAAGTACTCATCCATTGTACCTTGTTGGTAAGAATCACTATAAGTGATTGGAAGAGTTCAAAGAGTGGAAATCTCTTGAAGAACATTTTCATTAATATTTATACACTCTTCACATGTTTCAACGCACTTTCACGAATTTACAAATTTTTTATATTTATTAATCAAATTTTTGGCTATTAATCACTGCTTATTACGTGGTGGTTGGCATTTTCCTCAGAAAAACATATATTTTTATTAGAAAAAGACATTATTTAGGAAAAGGGTTAGTTAAAAAAATACTCCCTCAACTATCACTTAATCCCCTCAAGTAAGAATTCATACAATTACACCCCTTAACTATTCAAAATTAAAGTGAGTTTAACACCGTTAATAAATAATATTAAATGACCACAATAGCCCTTAAATCTTAAACCAAACTCGAAAGGATGCCTTTAGTATTTCCAACATCTCTATGTAAGCAAGACTTACAACTAGAGCTACAAATGAGTCGAATCATGCCGAGTTTTGTTTTGTTCAATCTTGATTTACAAACTAATCGAGTTTGAAAAATATATTCAAGTTTAGTTTATTTATTAGTCAAGTCAATCTCAAACGAACCCTTATCAAGCCAATCCTGTGCCAAACTCGAGTATCTTAGTTTGTTATATACAATATAAGCTTATTGAACCAAATAGTGGCTTGTTCAAGCGTGGTTTAAAAATTAAGTGAGTTTTAAAATTCATTCAAGTTTGGTTTGTTTAGTAATGAACCGATCTCAAACGAAATTTTTAGCGAGCTGAATACGAGCGAAGCTCAAGTATTTGGTTCAGTTAACAACCATACTTGAAACCCCTTTCTAGATCATGTTTGGGTAAATATAGATTTAGTTTAACTAATACACTCCTATAAATTGAGCGCAATTATACACTTTTTTAGTTCGATTTTGCTAACCAGTACCTACTGACCGGCGTTTAATGCACTATTTTTATCAATATTTATACATTTTTCACATGTTCTAAAGAACTTTCATATATTTTTATATACTTTTTATATTTATCAGTAGAGTTTTTGCCTATTAATTATCACCACCCATTAGAGGATGATTAACATTTTCCTTTTTAATTTAGCTACTCCCAAAAGGAGTATCTTGTTATTAATCCATTAATTTAGGGGCTTAATGATACTTAGTGAAGTTTAGTGGATATTTATTTAATTGACTACGTGCAAACAAGTGTCTTTGTTTGTGAATTTTGATCCAACTAAGATTTACATGGTGAACTTATATCTCAGCACTACTACATATGCAACATAACTCTACATGCATAAATTAAATGGGAATAAGGTATTGGAATTTTGTTATGAATGTAATTGAGTGTTCGTAAGTCTCTTGTAGATATCAATTAGAAAAACTCTTTCTAGTGTATATTAACTCCAATTGAAGATGAACTTCTCCTTTCACAGTCCAACTGAGAAAATAATTCTTTCTTTTCATAGTTTAATAAGGAAAATGCCTATTGCCTTTTCTTCTCCTACAAAAGAGAGTTAGGGTTTTAGATTAGAGAATCGAGAGTTTACACAGTTTACATAGTTTTTTTTTTTGATTTTGAGAGAGAGACAGACATAGTTTCAGTTCGTCAAAGCTTACCTCGTTAGTGTTTCAACGTACGTGGTCTAAACGTTTTATGGAGAAAGACGACGGTGAAATCTACAATACTTTCAGTAAGTGGCTAATCTTTTTTAAGGAGACTGTGTTTTTAGGACTCTGCTTGTAATTTTATTTGTATGTCATTCCTATTTTTTGTTTTGTAATTATAAATTTAGTTTACTTGTATATATTTTCTATCAATGGACATTATTCTTTGGAATTCTATATTTGCCATAATGTTTTTCAACAAACTTAAAAAAAAGATTTTGATCTCGTGATCGACAATTGAATTCCAAAAAATAATTTTTGTTTGGGCACCAATGTTTGAAGTTACAGGAATGATACCACGGACTAAAAACTAGTTGTTCTGTTAGAAACTTGTTTTAAAAATGTATTTTTAAAATAATCTTAAAATCTCTTTAGTTTGTTTTAATGAAATTGATTAGCATTTTAAGTTTTTAGGATTTACATAAAATAGTTTTTGATTTTGAACAGGTTTAAAAACTATTTATTTGTATGTTTTCATGTTTCAGTAGTTTTGATTTCTGAAAAATATGTTTTAGAGACTGTTTTTATTAGTTTCTAAAAAAAAACTAATTGAAAATCTATTTTGAAGGGGATAAATAAGAATTGGTTTGTTGAATCTTTTACAGAAATGTCTTACTATTTTTAGGAAAGTTGTTTACAGTTTATTATAGATTTTTGTAAATTACAAGATTTTTTTAACTTTTAAAAATTACATCTTCATCCAAAATTTCAAAAATAAAAAATTATAGTTTTTCCCCTGATTTTTAAAAATTATGATTTTACTACTCATTTTAAAAAATTACAATTTGAGCCTATGGTCAAACGTGCGCGGTTTGAACTTGACCGATTGATGTTGAGTTGAGAGGCTACACGACCTTAGGCAATCGTGCGCGGCTAGCCTTTATTGAACAAAGGCATTTAAGGCTTCTGTTCAAGTTGAACCGATCGAACTTACAAGTTCAACCGGTTCAATAAGGCGGTATGAGGCCTCTTTTCATGTTGGACCATTTAGAGGTTTTCCTCAACTAGTTGAGGATGGCACAAAGTAGTCTATTTGACTTGAACCATTTGGAGGATTTCCTCAACCAGTTAGGAGTTTCCTTATAGATACATTTTAGGACGCTGTCCCCAAGGGACCTAACTAGGTTGCACGACCCCCTAGAAACTCCCCCAAGGGCCACCACTTGGGATCCCCGGGGTATGCTGAGTGAAGCGGTTATTATATAATTTATTGTGATTATGTTTAGATTGTTTATCCATTCACGTGGTCAGTCTACGAAAGCGAAGAAGCCAAATGACAAGTGGTATAGTAACCAAAAGGGCAAAATTGTTAATCTGGGACCAAGATGTGATATTGTTAAGAAGCCAAAAGATAAGTTCTCGGGCACATGCTTTAATTGTAACAAGTTTGGGCATCGTACTTCTGATTGTAGAAAATCAAAGAATCTTTGTGCTCAGGCGCATATGACAGAGGTAGTCACGGGAGGTGTCTCTGATAACAACCTCTTGGCCATGATTTCTGAAGTGAACATGGTGGGTTCAAATCCACAAGAATGGTGGAAAAACACAAGGGCTACATACCATGTCTGGTGCGACAAATGGATGTTCATTATCTTCGAGCCAGTTGCTAATGGTGAGAAAGTTTATATGGGGAATTTAGTCACCTATGAGGTTACAGGGCAAAGGCAAGGTGATCTTGAAGATGACTTCAGGAAAAGAGTTTACTCTAAACAATGTGTTGTTCGTGCTCACAATTCAACAAAAATCAAGTGTTTGGTTTGCTATTAAGCAAGCACAATTTTCGTATAATATTTGCGGCAGATAGGGTCATTCTATCTAAGGATAGAATGTCTGTAGGAAAATGTTATATGATTGATGGCCTTTTCAAGATGAATATAATGACTGTAGTCGCTACTATTAATAAAAAAATGACCTATTGTTTAGGAGATTGAGTATTCTATTTTGTGGCATGGTAGACTAGGACATGTTATTATGATTCTATGCATAGAGTAATTAACTTGAATAAAATTCCAGCTTTCCCTATTGATAAAAATTACAAATGTGAGACTTGTGTTGAGGCAAAGTTAGCTCAGTCTTCATTTTATTCGGTTGATAGAAGTACCAAATCATTGGTATTAATGCAAATAAGTATTTCATTACTTTCATTAACGATTGTACGAAATACTATTATGCATACTTGCTAAAGAGTAAGGATAAAACTTTGGATAAATTTATTCTTTATAAGAATGAGGTAGAGAATCAAATTAGCAAGAAGATTAAGGTTGTGAGAAGTAACCAAGGTGATGAATATGAATCACCATTTGATGGATACTATAGAGAACACGTGATTATTACTTGTCACTTTTTGATTTTATCTTTCTTTGAAATTCCCAAGCGTCGGAATCTGTTAGTGAAACACAATACTTGGAAGTTCCAATGTCATTTCCACCAGGAGACCAAATTTCAAAGTCAACTGCGGTGCAAGTAGAAGAAGTGTAAAATTATTTGTTTGACGGAGTTTGAAATATCGATTTGTATCACTGAGTTTGTATCAAATATGTTAATATGTATGGTCCACATACCTAATTCTTTCTCTTAGTTTAGATGTTCTAGTTTCTTCTCTCTCTTTGTACTCAACCAATTATCAACGCAAGATGATCTTAGTTGGAGTATTTTGCAATAAATTTTGTGTAATATGTCTAAATATATGTATATTGAAATGAGGATGAATTTGTATGCTATTTCAAACACTTAGAATGCAAGTTATCTAAGCATTATTTGTACCAAAGGATCTTGTTAACAAATAATCAAAAATCTATGCAATTCAAAATTTTGATCTTAAAATGACCATTAATCAATTGTAGACAACATTAAAACCTTTTAATAGAGAAGAAGATACTAGTTCATACTAAGGGTTGAAAAAAGATTTAATTCTTGGACCAAACCTAAAGATTTAGCCCTTCATGAACATAAAAGATTTAACCATAGATAAAAGATAAATCATTAAGCAAAAGACATTAAAAAAATGTTAGAATATAAATGAAAATTCAATTCACCTTAGATAATATTAAAAACTTAAAAGAAAATCAACTTACAATCTTTTGAAAGAAAAAACTTCAAGGAAATGCAAGTTTTGCACCTTTCTCTAGACATTTGTTAGTCCTACAAGATAATTTAATC
Organism: Actinidia arguta var. hypoleuca; assembly: GCA_030159115.1. Lineage (NCBI taxonomy): Eukaryota > Viridiplantae > Streptophyta > Magnoliopsida > Ericales > Actinidiaceae > Actinidia > Actinidia arguta. The sequence goes on from BRYE01000024.1 coordinate 7,837,644, forward strand.
CACTTGCGCCACAACATGATTAAAATGAACAATTTATATGCGTAATAATACTTAAAGTACAAAAAAACCCCACCTAATATATATCAATATATGCTTTGAATCAATTATCTACCATACCACTGCACCTTACTCACCTCATTAGAATGAAATTGTTGAGCGAAAGAATTGTATTTTAAAAGATAAGATGAATGCTATATTGGTAAGTTCAGGATTGCCTAAAAACATGTGGGGTGGGGTGAATCAATTCTCACCACTAACTATATCCTGAATATAGTGCCTTGCAAGAAGTCGGACAAAACCCCGTATGAGTTGTTTAAGAGTAGGAGATCTACCTATAACTACTTACGAACGTGGGGATGTCTTGTGAATGTGGTTTACCTCCTCCTACGAAGGAAAAGATAGGTCTAAAAATTGTTGATTATGTGTTCATCAATTATGCGCACAATAGTAGTGCATATCGATTTTTTGTGTATGAGTCTACTATACCAGATATTCATAAGATTACCTACATGGAGTCTAGGAATATTTTGTTCTTCGAACACATATTTTTGTATAGATCCATTGGAGAGTCTAGTTTAGTAAAAAGGACTTAGCATCCTACTAATGATAGCAGTAGAGATGAAGTAGCCATAGAACTGAGATGTAGCAAGAAAGCTAGAACGTCAACATATTTTTATGGGGGTTTTTAGTTGGATCCCTGCCCTTTTCTAGCCTTAGATGTTCTCTAGTTTCTAGTTGGATCTCTACTAACCTCAATTGGAGGATAATATCTGTTCGATCCCGTTTATGGGAGTTTTTGTTTTTGGCTCTAGTATTGAGGCAATGATCTTGTGATAGGCTTCATATGTTGTATATCTTGTTCTGGCCTCATGCCTCTTGTCTGCCTTCTGGGTTTATTCGAAGGTTTTCTCTTTTGATCCATACATTCATTTATTTATCCGATCAAAAAAAAATTAATTTATCAAACATTTCGTAGGGGTCTTTTTCAAAATATTAGTACTAGAAGACAGAAAAATACACCATCCAAAATATTTAACGGTGGCATCTCTATCTATGCGAAGGACGTGGTCACGTGTGATACACGTCTCATTTTGATAATTCAATCGTTTATATTGTAGACCTTAATAAAAAATTTAATAGTATAAAAAATTATGTTGATCAAAACAGATTAATAGTCAATTATTATCAGTTTGTACCATGATAAATGAGTATAAACTTGACCGATCAACGTATATTTTTACGGTATTGATCTTTACAATAGAATTGACAATATGAACATGTTGAATCATCAAAATGAGTTAAAAACAAACCCAAAATGCTTAATCTACACCAATGGAATATATTATCTAAACTTCATGAAAATGAGTTGTCTTACGTAAAATATTTGGGTATTTGAGTATACCCATATGATTTCAATTTTGATCCAAATAATAATCGAATCACCCTTGATAGAGAACATGAAACTCAATAAATTTTCTAAAAATCTCTAAAGTACACGGAGAGCATGAATGAACAATATTATTGTCTCTCTCTCAATTAGAGTTGCCCCCTCATGTATTTATAGCATTCTTAACTTACTTAAGAATTCTAACACAATTTGAAAACCAAGCTAACACCTTTTTAGGAATCCAAATAAGATGGAAAATCCAAATCCCACATGAACAAGAATTTTCTATTGTCAAAATCATTAACTTTTCATATTTTCTTGGTCAATTATTATTAGAAATATTTAAAAATTACTTACCCAACAATTTTGTAATTTTGAAATCAAAACCATGGTTGAACCGCGTAACTGGACCTACGATCACGACACCCGCATCCTATCTCCACATTTTTTATTCAATTCAATTCTTAAAGTGAATTAAAAACTCCTTTTGCCAAGAGAATTGATAAGACCAGCCACAACCAAAGACAATTGATATGACCTCTTCAATATTTTGACTTTTCAAAACTTTTGACTAAACTTAGACCGCTTATACTCTATGCTTTAATGCTTGTATTTTGACTTAAATTCTTAATTATGGGGGTGAATTTATATGCTAGTCGCTCAAACTCTCAAAATATAAAATACATATAAATTATATAAAAAATTATATTTTATCACACACAATTGATAATACCTAATAGAGAAATTCTAAATTCAAAAATCTCTCCATTTGATAATTTTGTGATAAAATATACTAACATAGAAAAATTCTACTTCCAAGCTCACCCAATTGTAGTTTATACTAAATTCCCCTTCAAGAATATGCTCATTGAAGGCAAACTTGTCTAAGAAATTATCTAAATAGGTTGTGGAGCTTGGACAGTTTGATATCAAATTTCTTCCAAGGGCAGCAATTAAGAGTTAGGTCCTGGTCGATTTCATTGCTAGGTTCTCACCTCGGAATGTGAGTTCAGAATCGAGTTATCCCGATTCTGCACACAAGGTGGAGGATAGCTCAGTAGGAACTTCGGTAATAGTCAAAATAAGACCGACGATTGAGATCATCCCTAAGGGGCTCAAGGTCGTCAAGAACTACCTAAGATTGATCAGTCTAAGGCTTGAAAAATGTTCATATATGGGGTCAAGAATAGCCTAAGTGTAGGTGCAGGCGTAGTACTAAAAAATCTTGAAAGGGTAGTTTTTGAACACTACCTTAGGGTGAACCTCCCCATAACAAATAATGAAGCAGAATATGAAGCCTCCATCACAGTTTTGAAATCCTTCAGGAAGCTACAGATACCTAAGCTACATATCTTTAGTGCTTCCCAAAACTATTTTTTTTGGTAGGTTAGGGTTATGAAAGCTAGTAGATTTAGGGTTTACTATGGTAGAAGGGTTTTGGCCATTTTGTGTCTCTATATCATTTTTAAGTATTTACATGATTCTTACCTTGGTGCATGAATTGTTCTAATTAATAATATTTGAGGTCATGGTCCTGTCATTATTTATTTTTAATTAGAGAAAAACTTCCCGATCCCTTTTATATCCATGAATCAGCCACACCTTAGACTCCCTATTTGGGTGTGTGCTATAGTGCCTTTGCAGAATTTGAGCCTTGTGAGCCTTTTATATCATGAAGTTTATACATGAGTGAAATGCATATTTGTATTTTTGCTTTTGTTTAAAATTTTTGTCTTCTATATTTTGTCTATTTTGGCCCTTCTACTCATATGTGGATGGAGATGGAACTGTTCTTGCTGAATCAGCAAAGGTGTGCTATTTCTGACTAACTCTTAATTGTTCTAACTTCCTTGAATTTAGTAATGAACAATGATGAGAACAGGAGCAAGCCAGATACAATATAAAATATGAATATTTCAAAATTTATAATTCTTAGTAATTATAAAGTCATTCAAAACGAGGAATGGAAAACAAAAGCTTATTTATAAAGATCTTGTTTTACAAAGGGACAACAGTTGTCTAGCATGCAATTTACATGAAAAAAAAACACATGGATTTGACATGATATGTAGATGAAATTTGGTATTTAAGGGAAAGGATTCCTCAACTAATGAATTAATATGCGCGTTTCTAGAGGTCCACATATACATATACGCGACTAGTAGAGAATTCGATCTTTTTTAACCCACCTGACAGGTAGGTAAACAAACCCCTCAAGTTTTTGGGTTAAAAAATGGGGTCTTAAAAAATGGTAGGTAAACAGTGTTGAAGTATAAACTTGATTTGATCCAAGAAAAAAATAGATGAAACCCAAATATTTGAAGCCCAAGTCTAGAAGCTACTTGTGTGTAGAAGGTTCTTAAAATATTTAGAAGGATCTAAAAGATGTGAGAAGTATTTTGTATCTAGAAACTTCTATAGAAGTTTAGGATAAATATCTAATTTTTTGCTTAGAAGAATCTGGAAATTAAAACATGTAAAAAATATCTATTGTAACTAGAATGTTCTTAAGAAGTATCTTGTAAAGACAACATAAATCTAGAACCATCCTTTCAGTTCTATAAATAGGGATGGTATCTAGCCAATTGCTGTAAGAAAAGAAAAAGGTAAAAAGTGTATTTAAGAGTTCAAATAAAAGTTTGAGTGTTCTCTTTACCTCTTCTAATTTCCAAAATTATTTTCTCTTCAGAAACTAACAAATCACATCTTTCTACATTTCGAATAAACTGGTATCAGAGCCATTGGTTCATGTTGAAGAAAATGTTCACCCAAGTAGTCCCATTCCTTAAGTGAACCAAAGATAACTACAATCGTTGGAGCATTCAAATGAAGGCCTACCTCAGTGGAGAAGATGTATAGGACGTTATTGAGAAAGGCATTGAAGGGGTAGGTGCAACTACTAGTAAGCAAAAGCATGGTGCCAAGGTGAAAGACAAAAGGGCTTTATCATTCATTTATCAAGGAGTGGATGATTCCAATTTGAAGAAGATTATAAGAGCTACCACTGCCTAAGTAACATGGGGGATCCTCCAAAATTCATTCAAAGGAGGTGACAAAGTAAAGCAAGTTCGTCTCCAAACTCTTCGAGATGAGTTTGAACCTTTAAAAATGAAAGCTTCTGAATCAATTTCGTATTATTATTCAAGAGTTTTGGTGGCGTTAATCAAATGAAAGTAAATGGTGAAACTTTGGATGATGTCTGTTAGTACATATGACAAACCGATAGGAGGGTGAATAAGTTTGCAACTAAATTACCTAATTAAGATTATCTCAATTATATATGTCAAATTAATTACTCCATAATTGAATATTTGCAATAATAAGTATGA
>BRYE01000024.1:7867359-7874859 GCA_030159115.1 Actinidia arguta var. hypoleuca
TAAATCTTCCGAATTGCTACTCTTGATTGTGGCTTAGCAATTTGAGTTATCAACCTTCAATGGAGACTTGGATTATTTAGGTGTTTGGATCAATTGAGCCCAATTCCCTTTTTACATTGTTTAATTTTCATTAGCATTTTAATTTCTTGCTTTTATTTTGTCAATTATATTTTAATAGATCATTGCTTTAATTAGATAATTAGAATATTACCACAATTCTCAAAATCAAAAAATTTTTGGTCCCTTTTATTTTCTCTTTTGATTTTAGATTCAATTCCCCTTTAATTACAATTCAATACAAGTTAGCTTAGTGCGAATTTAGTGTCAATAGCCTATATTAATCTTGATTATTGAGGAAATATGATTCTAGACTTCCTGGATAAAACTACAACCGTCAACCGTAAACTTGCAGATAAATAGAGCACCTTTGGGGGTGAACCACCTATTATAATAAAAAAAAAATGTCTTTTTGATTTTTATTATGATATGTTATATAGTGAAGTCGTAATATTTCAGTTGAATGTAGTATATATCCCATTTTTAAGGGTAGTGACACCCTTTCATGTTTCGTTTTTTCTTGTTCAACCCAAATGAATGGGATAAGCTCGGTCGGAAAGCTTGTAGGGTCCAAGTCAAAAAAGGTTTGAATCCCAAACAGTGTTTAGGTAGCTAGGGTTAGGGTTTCTCACCAAAACCCACAAAAAGAGACGAATGAGCATTCCTAGGCCTTAATTAACTTATGACACGATTTCTTTATTCTTTTTTATTTAGAAGGTAAGAGACAATTTCAGACACGCATGGTACAAGCAAAATTTTATTTTTTTAAAATAACTTGTTAAGAATTTTTTAGGGGCAATTCGGTGGTCACCTACTTCCATGGAAAGATCAATAATATTATATTAGTTAACTCAAATTGGTACATGACACAACCATATTTATAGACTAATAGATATAGAGATAGGATTAACTAAATGTCTATCTCTTAAGCTTATCCTAATTTATTCTCTAGAGATAAATATAATATTTGATTATTTAAAATTTATCTCTAACACTCTCCCTCAAAATGAGTATGGATTATAAAGAAATGCTCATCTTTTGTTTGTTTTTTTATCTCAGTTTTTTTATTTTATTTTATTTTTATCTTTTTTTATGTTTTTACAATAAAGAATAAGAGAAAAAAAAATGAGAATTCGTCTTCTACCAAATTCAGCCAATGGAGATGAGAAGAAGCAAGTTTTTTGACAAGAAGAGAAGTTAAGACAACCAAGAAGAAAGTAGCATTGCCGATATGCATCACGTGGATGTGCAAGAGAAAAGTCTGCAAGAGTTAAAACATGATCTATACTCGTGGTCACAAACTAACATTAATTGTCATAATGTGTTTGATAGCACAAATTATAACTTTGCAACGACAAAGGCAACAAACAAAGACTGATGGAGATATGCGTTTCTTTTTTAACAAATTGGTTTTTAGGCCAGAACAAGTAAAGGTAGCACAAGAAAAAAAAAAATTAATAAGCTCAAATCAACATCTTTCTTAAAAGATGGTACCATTTAATCTAAGCATTTATTCTCTTAGTGACATTTTGCAGATAAAAAAATTATAAGAATATGTGACAATGATATTTTTTTGTAAATAAAATTTTTTTGATGGGTGGTTTATTTGAAATTGAAAATCTCATGCATAAAATTTTGTATAAATTTATTTTTTGTATATCATTACTTAACCAATTTTGGTGGCATAGATATGTGGTACCCTTGGCATTTACTGAAAAAAATGTCATTCTCGTAAGATACGCCAATAAATGAAAGCTTCAGAATTACTAGTGTTGAATTTTCTTGTAGTGACTAACAGAACATTTTTATTAGAAAGTACTTAATAAATAATAATAATAATAATAATAATAATAATAATAATAATAATAATAATAATAATAATTCAACAGATTTGTTGAAATAAAAATTACTACGAATTCTACCTAGACCATGTGAAAGTTAGATGGAGTCTGACCGTACAGTACTAAATTCGTTTCAACTTAATTACATCCACCATGCACTTGATTTTTTTGGTGGAAAAACTTGATATTTGATGAGGAATAAAACTGCCAAAAGTTTATCACGGTGTCCCGGGGTAATCATGTCGCCAATACCCACTTGGGATAATCCCAACCAATATCAACTTGAGATGGTTAAATCGCTGTACATGGCTCCTGGTCACCATTCAATTGTCTATGCTACCTTGCATCGCCTATGTTTCCACTTAGCAGTTCATGTCAACAACCTCTCTAGACCAAGGTGAACACGATCTCCATTTGGTCCATCTCCACCACGGTCTCCTATAGTTGCGACATGATCCCCACGCGGTGATCTCCATCAATTATGCTGTTGCCTCGGGCCACGATCTCCTTCCCTGATTGTCCGACAACCGCGTCGCAATTTTTTCACACGTCTAAGCCGCTCATCTATCTCCAAAAAAGGAAAACTATGACTTCTAAATTGAAAACTACGACTCTTTAATAATATCTATTGTGCTCTTGCCTAGTGCTTCTTCTCTCCTATGATCTCATCGCTACACTGGAGGGGTTTTGAGTGGCCTCATCCCGCCCGGTAACGTTTGTTTCTCTATGCAAGGGACCGAGGTCGCCATCTTGAGCAATTCGGATTGTTAGTTGCTCATCTCAAATTTCTACCTCAACAGTTTGACGTCATATGTCGGAACGCTGTTTTCAATACTCCATGCACCTGCGTAGTCGCCTGCTGCCTAGACAAAGCACCAGTTGTCCCCTTGATAATAGAGCATCTCTAATGGCTAGCGTTAGTCCAGCCTTGGATCTCGAAGGCATTCATCTTAAGATACACGGTATTGCCAAGAAAATTAGGATTATGAATGAGCTAAATGCCCGACTAGTGCAATACCTTGCCGCAAATAATCCAACTCCCGCCACCATTCTCCTCGATTGAGCAACTTTGGCACATCTCGAGGTCTCCAAAACACCATCTATGGGAACTCCTCATGAAGCCATTGCCATTGGTCTCCCGGCCATCACTCCAGGCATGATAGGCGAAGGAAAAACCCTAAAATACCTCAATCACAATCTTCCAACAGCGGAACACAAAGGTCAGCGAGCGAGGAAAATCACAAGCGAGGAAGATCGCCCTACCCAGATAACCTTCCCGCCAAGTACTACGGCAACACTTGATTGAACAGAAGTTTAAAGACCTGAACACCCGAATTGACGCCATCGGCTTCGGTATCAAGGCACCGATAAACGTGAATGCATTGATAAGACAAATAGAATATAGTTTTAATTGTCATAATTATTTTCTGTCCTCATCCCTTTATTTAACCAGATTAGGATCGATCTGAATGTCATCGATATCGAGGTGGGGAAAACGAAATTTGATTTGGTTCTTACACAAATCAAACTCCTCGCCATAGTACGTCAAGACCACCTCGATCAAAGCCTCTTCGTATTCCTTAGAAGCCTTGAACTCAGTAATGACGAACTTTTTAGAGAGGTTTTCCTTCCTTTTTAGCTCAGCTATTTGTTTCTCGAACTTCTCTATGGCGAGATAAGAGAGCTCCTTCTCCTTCCACCTTCTTATCATGAATTTGGGTGTCTCGTCGAGCCATATTAACACTGCCCCTTGCTTGCCACTTTGGGTGTATATTTTATCTATCTAATTGCAATTCCCAATCATAGGAACCTACTAGTAAAACATAATACTTGGAAGTCCCAAGGTCACTTTCCATAGAGAACTGATTTGCAAGATTGAGTGTTTGTTGCAAGTGTAGAAATTATAACAAAATAAAGTAAAATTAAAATTTGATTGTTTTGAAATTGGTGTCATTATCTAAACTAACTAGCGAGTAAAAGTAAATAACTTGAACAAAGTTGATGGTAAATTAATACGAAAAGGTCTCGGAATCGCTCGTTCTAACTGATTTCATTTCTTGGAATTCCAAAGATGATGAGTTTATAACTCAAATCCTTCGACTTCGTTGTGAGTCTCGAATTCGGAAGATTTATCAATAAAATCCCTTGCTCTTTAAAAACTTTATTTTCTAGATTAAATTGGATTGTTAGCTTCGAGGATGAATACCATCGATTCACTCAATATCTATACTAAGACGAAGCTCATGCATAAGCATTGCCAAACATAATCAATCATTCAAGTTTTCAATAGTTTCTAGAACAATGAAGATAAAGAATGATAAAAACTTAAGATTTAACTTTAACCCTAAAATTATCAAACCCCTTGTTCATCTAAAACCTTCAATCGATCTTCACAATCAATCCCAAGATGGGAGAGTTTAACTATTCATCCCCATCTATGAACGTTAAACATTAAAAGCAGAGAATACAAACATGAACTTAAAACAGAAATGAAAATTTAAGAACTAAACATGCATTTTAAGGAATAAGCTGAAAATAAAAATAGCATGGCATAAATGGAACTTACAAAATTAAAATAAAGAGAACTTACAAACTTTAATTGAAGAGGTTGAATCCGAAAAATATAAATCTTGAATTTGAATCTACTATAAAGAGAAAATGGAAAAATGGAAAATGAAAGTCTTCAGTGCCTAGAGGATTCTCCCTTCTTTTCTTTCATGTGTGAGACTCCTTATTCTTAAAAGGGCCATCCTCATCCTCCTTTCCAAAATATCAAAGATCCAGTCAAAGCCTCTGCCATGCCCATGCTTTGTACCATCATCTCCATGCTGTATCTCTTTTTCTCTCTTTCTCTCTCTCTCTCTATATATATATATATAGATAATGAACACACACACATATATATATAGATGCATATATATATAAATACATATACATATATATATGTGTGTGTGTTCATTATATATATATATATATATATATATATATATATATATATATACAGAGAGAGAGAAAGTTAGATGTGAGAGGGAAAGAAAGTGTCAGAGAGAGAGACGTGAGAGAGAGGGAGTGTTAGAGAGAGAGGAAAAAGTGATGATGGCCGTAACAATGCAATTAATGCTATGTTGCCTTGTGGACTACTGGTAGTGTTCAAATCACTATCGGTAGAGAATATTCTGATTTTTGCCTCTGAAATTCAGACTACCGGTAGTAACCACTATCAGTAGTGATCTACTTTGATTATTTTTTGCGTCTTTTTCCTTTATTAGCTCTTATAACCTACAAAACACAAAAAAACATAATCAAACAAATATCTAACTAAAATAAGGAAATCAACGGTAATCTAAGTCTAACAAAGTGCGAATTAAAGGCCTATAATTACACTTTTATGGTGTAATCACCCCTCAAGGACGAGATGACAATTTCTTAGTTCCCAGTCCATTCTCTCATCTCCCTAGCTCGCTCAACCAGGGAGGAACCCATTACCAACATCTACAAAAGCCTCAAGTCAGAACCTTAGTAGCAAAGAAAAAAGAAGAAAAGCAGATATGCTTGGATTTACCAACCTTGGTGTACATGTGGTAGAATTGGGTGGCAGCCTCGTCCAACTCTAGCTTGCCCACCATCTCCATGTCTATAGAAAAAAGGAAAGACCGGGCTTGCTTTTTTGCCATAGTTGGGTCCTTGATCATCGAGGCTTCAAGACCCAAGACCACCCTCGGGTGGGCTTTTGTAGCCTCATCGCCACCAACTGGGAGAATTAGCACAGCTCCAGACGTCCTCAGATTTAGAGAGGCGGTAGATTTGACCAACTGGGAAGCCTTCTTTGGTGGTGTCTTCTTTTGGGATTGAGAAGCCTCCGAGAAGGAGACTTAGGTTCCCTTGGCCTTCTTCGGCGACCTCTCCCCGACCTAGACTACTTCTCCCTCAGTTAGTGACAGAGTGGTCTTCCTAGTGGCCTTCACCTAGGCCCTACTTGCAAGCTTCTTCATATTGGCCCTCTTCGACATTGTTATAAAGAGAAAAGATGAGTTAAACAATAAGGAAATAGAAGGTAAGATAAAGACAAAGATGGACACCATCTGATCTTAGCTCAGTGGGAAAACGTGGATTCGATCGAATCTTAAAGCTAGAGCTACTTCAGACCGACCTAATAAAAAAGGGAGTTTGGCATCAACATATCATCAGGGAGGGAAGTCAAAATTCCCTTCCTTATCTCCCTTTATGGTTCCTACATATTTCACCAATATTCATCTCAGGAATGGCAAAACTCACCCTCATCAGCTAAGATTTGGGCCACCTCACCAGCATTATCTCCCCTCTCCTCATTGTTTTCCTTACTATACTCTATTTGTTGTTGGGCAAGGGGAAATACTTAAGGAACACCCTTGATTCGAGAAGGGATTTGATCGAGAAGACCTCCCCCACCTTTAACCAATTAAAATAGCCCTTTGTTCTCTCCTTCTCAATTTCGGTCAAGAAAGGCTGCTTATTACATCGCGAGCTGAAAACAAATCTAATGTAAGAAAAAGTCAAGAAAATAAACAGTGGGAGAGATAAGAGTAAGGCAAAAGGACAATCTACTATTTTAGGATGCTCCAAGACCTTAGAACCACAAACTCGCTAGATTTTCCATGGGCAAACTTCCAGTCATCCCCTGAAATGAAGAAAAATGTTTTCTTCCACCCCTTTACATTGCTCAAGTAATCTCCTATGATAATGAGATGGGGTTTTGCCTTAAAGTACCACCATCCCCAATCTGGCCTATGGTTGTTAAACAAACTGAACAAGTTTCTAAACTCGCTCAGGGAAAGGATGTGCCCATTCGATTGCCATAGCAACAACACACCAATCATACTTCGCCAGGCATTGGAAACTAACTAGGCGGGGCATATAATGTAAAAGCCCAAAATCCTCCCAAGGATGGGATGGAGTGGGAAGCGCAGACCTGCCAAGAAGGCAACCTTAGAGAAGGCCACCTCGCCCAAACGAACCGACATAATGGTCTCGCTAGATTTAGGAAGTCTCATTTGGATTCCAGTTGAGAAAAGGCATGACTCGTTAAGATGATCTTATTCACCTTGGGTCATTATGTTAGTATCCTTCTCGAGAGACCTAACATCCTCGACTAGTGAGGGTCATCTAGGGGTTCGACTAACTCTTCCTTAAGTGGAGACATAAGGTCCCTAACATCAGGATCCATGGCATGATATATAGGGGCCGAGATGGTTAGAAACCCAAGACGTTAGCGAAGTTTCTAAATCAGTAACCACTTTATATTTGGACATGCGAGTGAGAAGGTCTCAAGCAATGTGAAAGTATAAAGAAAAGTTGTGAATACTTACTTAATTGACTAAAGCCAGCATGAGACTGAGCTAGGAAGGGCGAGATGATAGGAGATGACGTTGGAGTAGGATGAATGCTTAGATTTTAAAACTTAGAATGCAAAAAATGGAAAAGTTTAGTAGAGCATCGAATTTATAGGGGGTGAACGTTCAAGATCAAATCACTTCAATGACACCTCACGTGCCGCACACGTCTCTTTGGCTCCTGCCGTGAGAGGGACATGCCTTCAATCAACAGTTGACATGTGCCATTCTTG
>BRYE01000024.1:7889859-7892359 GCA_030159115.1 Actinidia arguta var. hypoleuca
TTGAAGGATGCCTAAACGTATATGCTTTTGTACTAAATATTTGTAGTATCATACTCTTACCAACATTTGTACAAAATATTTTGCTCGCATGACAGACTGATGCAGGGATAAACGTGATGGATGAAAACTAATACAAACAAACACACACAACACAATACGAGAAACTAATTCTCTGAAATATTTTGTAATTTTATTAATCAAAAACTACTTAGTATGATGGTCCTTACAATAATTATAAGACTTAAACTCGAGGACGATTTTTTTTCAACCTAGGGAGAATGATGCAGATCGGTCCCATTCATATTCGGAGTTCTTGGGCCGAAAAACTCTATTCTAATAGGAAATGGCCCAACTAGCAAAACACACAGCTTTGCTATGATGTATGGCGGATTTTGAGAAAATTCCACCGTTTCGGCCTCGAAAATGGCGATTTTATCATTTTAGAAAATATTTATTTTCTTAATAAATTAGTCCATATAATTCCGATTTAGCCTAGGTTCTTTGATACATGTTTCTTTAGTTGTCTAGAATATAGATTTAGTCTTAATTTGAATTTTTTTCTCTTTTGGTAATTTTTTTAATTTCTTAATTTTCTGATTTAATTTGGTAATTAGGGTTTTGAGTCTTATAAATATTGTAAGGACCTTGATGCAGATCGGTCTCATTCATATTCGGAGTTCCATAAAATTTGGGCTGGAAGACCCTAGTCTGATGGAAAATAGCCCAACGAGAAATATTCACAGTTTTTTTGTGATGTACGTCGAATTTTAGGCAAATTTCACCGTTTAGGTCTCGAAAGGACAATTTTATCATTTTAAAAAAGATTTATTTTCTTAATAAGTTGGTCCATATAATTCCGATTTAGGCTAGATTTTTTGTTATATGATTCTTTAGGTATATAGAATCTAGATTTATTCCTAATTTGAATTTTTCTTTTTTTGGTAATTTTCTTAATTTTCTAATTTTTGGGCTTAATTTGGTAATTAAGTTTTTTTGGGGCTTATAAGTATTATAAAGACCTTCGTCCTAAGTAGCTTTTTGATTAATAATATTACAAAATATTTTAGAGAATTAGTTTTTCTTCTTATGTTGTGTGTGCTTACTTGGATTAGCTCTCACCCATCACATTATTCCTGCAGCAGTTGGTGCTCGAACGGCTAACCTCGTAGATGTTTATGATCGTAACGATACTAGCTACAATGCGACCACTGAGGAGCAGGTCCAACTATTGGAGCAGCTATTGAAGCTACTATAGGAGACTATGTTGACTCAGTTTGCTGCCTTGCAAGTTGGACGTCAGCCTCACCATCATCCAAGAAACCGTATTTTAGATGAGCAGTTTTCTGATGATGAGGCCTCCAACCCTTTTGGTAATTGCCCACCAAGAGGAAGGGGAAACGAAGATTTATCCCAAACAACCGTGGTTCTCATTGGGAGATGGGGTTGAAGATGGACATCCTAGAATTTCATGGAGGGTTGGTGGCAGAGGATTTCTTAGACTGGGCCAATACTATAGAGGATATCTTGGAGTTTAAAGAAGTTCACGATGAGAAGTGGGTGCCTTGGGTGGCTATTAGATTCTGAGGCAGGGTTGCTGCATGGTGGTAGCAAACCAAACTCACCAAAAATTGACAAGAAAAATAGAAGATTAGTTCATGAGAAAAATTGAAGAAGCACATGAGGGTTGCTTTATTACCCCACAACTACTTGCGTCAGAGGTACCACAGATTACAGAATTTAGAACAGAGAGTTATTCTAAACAATCGTGATTTTCGTTGGGAATTTGAGTTGAAAATTGACGTATCTAAATTTAAGGGCAATTTACTACCCGATGAATTTCGGATTGGGATTCACCACCAATTTATGATGATTATCCTAACAATGGTGATGTATTTAATGATGGTTGTTTATTCACATCAACAACTACTTCAAGTCTAGTTGTTGATTTAAGCAAGCCACCAAGTTTTGATGAAGAAGCAAGAACGATATATTGAAAAAGAAATATACATTAAAGAAGAAACTAAAATGGAAGATGGTGAGAAATTATATTTGTAAAAGGAGATGCTTCAAGTTGGTCCCTTTGAAGACTTCCAATAGAATTATTACTATGAAGATCAGTTCGATTTTGTAGGCACCAAGTTTTCTTCTTCATAGTTTATCAAAAAGTTGATCATGGAGTATTTTATTTTGACTCAATGGACAGATTGGATGAAAGTTGGGACTACGATTGGAAAATTCAAAGTATGTCTTCAGAATCCAAACTCGATAACGAGTTTTTTCACCCTGGGAAGAATATGCAGATCGGTCTCATTCATTTTCGGAGTTCCATAAAACTTGGATCGAAAGACCCTAGTCTAATGAAAAACGGCCTAACGAGAAATACTCATAGTTTTGCTGTGATATACGTCGAATTTTTGGCAAATTCTACCATTTTGGCCTCGAAAAGGGCGATTTTGCCATTTTAAAAAAGATTTATTTCCTTAATAAGTTGATCCATATA
>BRYE01000024.1:7897359-7899859 GCA_030159115.1 Actinidia arguta var. hypoleuca
AGTACTTGAGGATAGAGAATCTTAGTGGCAAATGATTATTTTGATATGCTTGCTAATTCATGTGTTCTTTTGTTTTAATGTACTTATTGTTGAAATAAAGCTTTTAATTTTGATGATTACAATTATTTAAAACAAAGTCAAGACTTAACTTATAGTAAAAATCTTTGAAAAACAACAATGGTTGAAAAAATGGTCTTGCACATGATTAAAATGAGTATTAAAACTTTCTACAAGTAATATTCGATATTAATATGCATACAAAATATTAAAATAAAGAACTCAACACTCGAACTCAAATTAGACACTCAATGGCTCAATATGTTAACTAAAACAAGCAAAATAGTTCACTGTCCAAAATTTGATCGATCGAACTTGACATCCGAAGTATTAAGAACAAGTCAAGTGCTCTCTTGATAGTCTAACTTCGGTTGACCGAAAGTTAAATGAACACGACAAAAGTTTCAGAACTGAAGTCACAAAGGCACAATCGAATGTTAAGAATGCAAAGAAAATTTAAACAAGTATGCTTTCTGGAAAAATAGTTCAATGACGACCGAACTTCATAGTTGCACGACAGAAGTTCAGGCACAACCAAATTCAAATAAGCACAACCGAAGTCAAAAGCCAAAACAAAGCAACTAAGTTACTCTCTGGAATTCAAGACCATTGACGACTAAGTTTGGTTGATAGAAGTTCAAATTGGGCACGACCGAACATCAGAGATGAAAAACAGGGCAACAGACTAAGCCACTAAAACTTCAGGCTATTGACGACCAAAGTTCAACTTCAGTCGACCGAAGTTCATTACCAAAGTTTGAATCGTCAATCTGGCACATCCAAATCACAAATCCAACGGCTGAGATCAAATCAGAATGGCTAGTTCAGTGCATTTAATGCTGCAACGTCTCTATTCATCTTTCAACTTATAAAATCAACATTTGAGGTTGTTGAGAGAGCATTGAAGTACTCTAAACTTGTATTCTTGCTGATATTCAATACTTCAATCCTTGAGCATTCATTGTGAGTTTTTGATCAAGGTCAAAAACAAATAAAGAGTTATATCACTCTAAAGAAAGAGAGCTTTATTGTATTCATTGTGTCGTATCTAGAGTGGGTAAGTTTCAAGTTACTTCATTTATTGTAATCATTGAAAAATCACGATTAAGTGATTGTGAAATTTCAAGAGTAGAAGACTCTTGAAAACTAGAAGAGTTCTAGTATGTAAATGTTTGACAAGCACCCGCAAACTTGTTTTGAAAATAGTGATATCCCAATGAGATCTTGGAGAAGTGGGCATAGGCACGGATTTGTCGAACCAATATAAATAGTTTGCACTCTCTTTTCTTTTCTCTTTATTGCTTACACATATATTTGAGTAGAAGTGCCTATTCGGATTAATTGATAAATTTTAATTGGTCATTAAGAATAGCAAACCTATTTCGCCCGCCTCAAAATTTGCTTTTTAGTTAACAATTGGTAACAGAGCAAAACTCTATATTTATTTTTAGATTTAACAATCTAGGAGTAAAAGAGCCATGGCCAATATCATAGGAACACACATGACCAAAGGTCAATCGATTACTAGACCTACATATTTTTTCGGTAGCAACTACAATTATTGGAAAGCTAGAATAAAAATATTCATTCAAGCAAACGATTATGCATGTTGGAATGTTATCGAAAATGGATCTTCTATACCCACAAAAATGATAGAAACAAAAGAGATTTCAAAGCCTCAAAATGAGTGGACACCCTTAGATATAAAGGACGTACAAAATAATGCAAAAACTATACATACATTATATTATGAATTTGATGTAAATGAATTTAATCGAATCTCCGATTGTGAAACGGCCAAGGGGATTTGGGATAAATTAGAGGTTACCCATGAAGGGACTAGCCAAGTTAAAGAATCAAAAATAAGCATATTAGTTCATAAGTATGAATTATTTAAAATGGAAACAAGCAAAACAATCTCTAAAATGTTTACTAGATTTATCGACATAATTAATAGTTTGAAATCTCTTGAAAAAATTTATACTAACGTGAAAATGATGAAAAAAATTCTTAGGTGTCTACCAAGAAGTTGGGGACCAAAGTGACCGCAATAGAAGAAGCAAAAGATTTCACCAAGATGAGTCTTGATGAATTGCTCGGATCTCTCATGACACATGATATTACAATGAAGAGTAATGAGTAACTTGATGAAAGCAAGAAAAGAAGAGAAATTGCCTTAAAGACTTCTTCATCACACACAAAGAAGACATACTTGATGATGAAGAAAGTGATGAGAAATGGCCTTATTTACAAGACAATTCAACACAATGTTCAGAAAGAGCCAATTTCTACGAAGACAAGGTAGAAAAAAAATTGGCAAAGAAGAAAAATCAAAGAAGGATCTCATCATTTATTTCGAGTGCAAAAAGTCAGGACACATAAAGGTGGATTGTCCAAAACTAAAGAAAGACAACAAAAGCTCCAAAGAAAAATTTGAAAGACT
>BRYE01000024.1:7902359-7907359 GCA_030159115.1 Actinidia arguta var. hypoleuca
GCTTGATTAGAAGTTGTTCGTATGATACTAGCCTTTTCATACTACATGGGTTTTAAATTATATCAAATGGATGTAAAGAGTGTATTTTTATTGGATATATAACCGAGGAGGTATGTGTAGTACAACTTTTCGAGTTTGAGAATCATGAATTTCCAAACCATGTTTTTAAGCTTTCAAAAGCACTCTACAAGTTGAAGCAAACTCCAAGAGCTTAGTATGAAAGGCTAAGTAAATTTTTGAATGAAAATCACTTTGCAAGAGGACAAATAGATAACACTTTGTTCATAAAAATCAAAAATAAGAACATACTCATTGTACAAATATATGTTAACGATATTATATTTGGTGCTACTAATAAAAATATGTGCAAAAAATTTACTAAGTGTATGTAAGGTGAATTCAAACTGAGCATGATGAGTGAGCTTAACTTCTTCATTGGACTACAAATAAAGCAATCAAGTGAAGGAATCTTTATAAATCAAGTAAAGTATACAAAGGAGTTGCTAAAGCGATTTGGCATGATGAGAGAAAAAACACTAACTAAACCCATGAGCACATCCATCAAGCTTGACAAGGAAGAAATGGGGAAAATATGAATGAAAAATTCTATAAAGGTATAATCGGATCCCTACTTTATTTAATGGCAAGTAAACCCGATATCATGTTTAATGTTTGCATATGTGCTAGATTTCAATCATGCCCTAAGGAATTACACTTAACGGCCATAAAACGCATATTTAGATATCTCATAGACACACATGACTTAGGCATATTTTATCCAAGAGGAGTTTTCTTTGATTTACAAAATTACTCCGCTGCGGACTATGCGGGATGTAAAATAGATCGTAAAAGTACTAGTAGTACTTGTCAATTTTTAGGACATTCCCTTGTTTCTTGCAACAAAACTCCGTTGCACTATCAACGGCCGAGGCCGAATATGTGGCCGCCAAAAGTTGATATGCTCAAGTACTTTGGATAAAACAATAAATGGAGGATTATGGCTTATATTTTGATCATATTCTAATTAATTGTGACAAAACAAGTGCTATAAATTTATCTAATAATTCCATTCAATATTCAAGAACAAAACACATTGAGATTCGACATTATTTTCTAAGAGATCACGCCTAAAAAGAGGATATTGAACTTATACATGTACACACCCACAAGCAAGTGGCGGATATTTTTACAAAATTCCTTGATGAGAAAAGATTTTGCTTCATTAGACATGAACTTGGTATGTATCAACCAATGTGATTATCAATTTTTGAATTCTTAGTATAATTTATTTTACTTGAGGTAGTTGGAATTAAAAAGGGACTAGTCTACATCAAAATATATCTTACAAATAGACTCCAACAAAACATGTATTAGCCAAAATTGCTTATGTGCTTGAAACACCAAGTTTGATGTTGATTATTTGACAAAAATGTACATTGAGGTATCAAATTTTGATATGCAAGATGAAGGTCAAAAGAATCATGTTCCACATATGCAATATGTTATTCATGACTTATGGAAATATAAAAAATAGGAAGAAAAACTCAATTTATGACAAAATTGAAATTACTGTCAAAATGTGCAGTTTATACTAAATTGCTGAAACTTCGGCCGTCGAATGGCCAACTTAGGTCAACCGAAGTTACTGCATGTGTAGTACTTCAAAAGGTCACGCAGGACTTAAAAGATAAAAATAAATATAGGTTTAAAATTCATTTAATGCCTATCTACTTACTCTCTATCTCCTCCAACCTTGTCCATTCCTCTTCTCACTCTAGAAAAAACCCTAATCTGTCAGTTTCCTTCGAAGGCTTCCAAAAATTTTTAGGGCTTTTCAATTCTCGTTTCAAATCATTCAATTTTATGAAAGTTTGGTCTCCAAAACCAAGGGATCGGACGACCATATCTATAACTTCAATCGACCGAAGTTGTAGAAACAGCGCAAGACAGGGAAGAGGTAGTCTTTAACTTTTAAAATTCATCAAAACTCTTAAATCCAAGAGTTTCAAACCATTTAGATCTTCTATAGAACTCTAAGAGTCCTTATTTCTCCTATATATACACCCTATCATCCTCATTGTTCATCATCCCAAAATCTCAAAAATCCTAGATTTTAAACTTTTCAGATTTTCATTTTCAAGCCAAAGTGCTAATCAAGCACGCTTTTAATGATTGGAGGGGTGATGACCCCAACCCCGCCGAGCCTGAGATGGTTTTCAAGCCAATGTTTTACAAAACCGTGGACATTCAAATAACATGGCTTCTGGAGTTCAAAGATAGGCAAGTTATCACGAGACGGGAATTTGAGAGAAGCTTCCCTCTCAAATATTATCTAAGAATGTTGGCCCTGATGCATGCCCTTGGATGGAATGACTTCCGACCCCTACTGGAAGACGTTTACACAAATTTGGCAAGGATGTTTTATTGCAATTTGGAAGTAGAAACCTTAGAAAATGCTGAATATACCATAAATACAAAGGTTCGAGGGAAAGATATAGTTCTGAATCCCACAATCTTCTCTAAGATAACCAGGATTGCTAATGTCAGGGACCGCATATTGTCTAGTAAACCTAGTCATCTTGATAGATATATGAGCAAGAAAACCATGAATGAGGTAATTGATGTGAACAGAAAAGTCATAGTTACTCAAACCAAGCATTTGAAAAAAGAGTTTAGGTTGTTCCATAGGTACATTGCCCATAATATCATTCCCAAGGCGGGATATTACAATCAAGTGACCAACATGGATGCCTTCATAATCTATAAGCCTGTAATGGATGAGCCCCTAAACTTAAATTACGTCATACTATAAGAGATGGTTGATATACGGAATCATAGTAGTCGAGCCCTATCTTATGGTGCTCTTCTCACTAAGATTTTCCATCACTTTCGAGTAAAGGTAAGGGATCAATTCAACCAATACATAGATCACGGATTTTCTATCACTATAATTAAAAGGGGCATTAGTATTGATTCCACTGAGGAAGAGGGTGAAAGAGGTGAGAGAGATGAGGGAGATGAGAGAAGTAGTCAACATGCCATGGAAGTTAAGAAAAATCTTCAAATTCCCCAAATCCAATGGCAAGATGACGACACCGTGCATGAAGAGGTGCACATACACGAGGAGATCCCTAGGCAAGAAGAGTTTCCAATGCATGGAGCATATCCATCGCAAGAAGGGACTTCATCACAAGGGGGACCATCGGCATGGTTTCTCGAGTACTTCATAAAATTGAATGAGTCAATAGATGAAATAAAGCAACGCCAAGAGAAGATCATCCAAAACCAAAAAATGCAAGAGCAATACATTGATAGACTTGGGGATATCCACTATGAGCTACGGCAACAAGTAGATAGGCTCGGGTACTTTTATGAGGAACAAGGCCAATGCGTTGATAGGCTTGGGAATCTTTATGAGACTATGCATAAGCAACACACACGTCAATTGACTGATATTGATGCTCAATTAGAGGGTCTATGGGTTCATCTAGTTCCTCCTCCACTAATCGATCCGGAAAATGCACCTCTTCGACCTCCTTACTACCGTGACCCACCTTATTGATGATGCCTCAAAGGGGGAGAAGATTTAAGTTTTTATCTTAAGTTTTTATCTTATCTCAGTTGTTTTTATTCTTAGTCTTTGTTTTGGAACTCTTTGTTTAAGTTTATTTGGTTTTCTTTAGCCTGTTTAAACTTTTGTTATGACCTTTTGTTAGAACAATGCTAATCTATCTATGAAAGCCTTTCCTTTTGCTATGATGATGTGAATGCCATATTGCTATTATTTGCTTATCATGAATGCCACATGATACTATACTTAACATGTCTAAACTTCAAAATTTTATTTGAAAACATATAGAAAGGAGGAGTCTTGAAGTAAGGGGGAGTTTTATAAAATTCTTTAAACAAAACAACTATTTTCAAAAATAAATTGTGTCTTCGTAAAAAAGGGAGAAATTGTTGAAATGAAGCTTTTAATTTTGATAACTACAATTGTTTAAAACAAAGTCAAGACTTAACATTTAGTAAAAATCTTTGAAAAATAACAGTGGTTGAAAAATGGTCTTGCACATAATTAAAATGAGTATTGAAATTTTCTACAAGTAATATTCAATGTTAATATGCATACAAAAATGTTAAAAGAAAGAACTCAACACTCAAACTCAAATTGTACACTCAACAACTCAATCTGTTAACTAAAACAAGCAAAACAGTTCACTGTCAAAAGTTCGGTCGACTGAACTTGACAGCCGAAGTATGAAGAACAAGTCAAGTGCTTTTTGAAAATTTAATTCAGGGACGACTGAAGTGTAACTTTGGTCAATCGAAAGTTAAATGAGCATGATCAAAGTTTCAGAACTGAAGTCACAAGGCACAGCCGAATGTTAAGAATGCAAACAAATTTTAAACAATTATGCTATCTAGAAAAATAGTTCAATTACAACCAAACATAAACTTCGGTTGACCGAAGTTTAGAGATGCACGACCGAAGTTCAAGCACAACCGAATTCAAAGAAGCACAACCAAACTTAAAGTTCGATCGACCGAAGTTCAAATTGGGCACGACGGAACTTTAGAGATGCAAAATAGGGCAACAGACTAAGCCACTGAAAATTCAGGCTATTGACGACCGAAGTTCAACTTCGGTCGACCGAAGTTCATGATTGAAGTTTGAATCTTCAATATGGCATGTCCAAATCATAGATTCAATGGCTGAGATCAAATTAGAACGGCTAATTTAGTGCATTTAATGTTGTAACGTCTCTATTCATCTTTCAACTTATAAAATTAACATTTGAGGTTGTTGAGAGAGCATTGAAGTACTCTAAACTTGTATTCTTGCTAATATTCCATACTTCAATCTTTGAGCATTCATTGTGAGTTTTTGATCAATGTCAAAAACAAATATAGAGTTATATCACTCTAAAGAAAGAGAGATTTATTGTATTCATTGTTCGTATCTAGAGTGGGTGAGCTTCAAGTTACTTCATTTATTGTAA
>BRYE01000024.1:7939859-7952359 GCA_030159115.1 Actinidia arguta var. hypoleuca
ATTCTATCAATAGCTTATGCTTGTACCTGGATTTGCTCAAACCATTTAAGTTGGTTTGGCAATAATTCAAAGTCGTCTTCATTGCTAATTTTGGTTGTCCTTGTCTACTTGTCACCCACATATGCTCCCAGTATTATTTCTTTTAGAGAAAGTTACACTGACCTCTCCTGATGTTTGTCTTTAATACAATTTCTTCCTTGAGGTTTTAGAAATTACACCAACCTCCCCTATCAGCAATTGTCTCTTAATGGAGTTGACAAACATGATAAAGTTATGTAAATGCTTGTACTGAAATAAAATTACCCCTCATTTTGCCTCTTACCAAAGCATCTATTTCTCTCAACTACCATGGCTACACATGGTACCCACCACCACCTCCACAGCACAACGCCATATCCAGCAACCACCACAACACAAGACAAGTACCAGCAGGGCACCGCCATATCGAACCACCACATCACTGCTGCTGCCAATCATGACAACCCCATAGCCACAACATGCACTACTCGACCACACCCACCGTGATATACGCCCACACCAATCAGTTTCATCAAATTCAACCCTAAACCCTTCACTTCCAAACTCGTGATTTGGATTTGATTTTCAATTTTTTCAACAAAAAAAAATGTTTGAATTCCTCAAATTCAAACCTAAACCCTTCAATTTCACACTCATGCTTGGGATTAGATTTTAATTTTTTTCAAAAAAAAAAACAGTTTGAATTTCAACTCATCTGCAAAATCAGCACACAGGTTCTGTATACTCTCTCTCTCTCTCTCTCTCTCTCTCTCTCTGTCTCTGTACATATGTATATATACTGAACATATATGTTGGCTTATCAGGTATAACTCTGAGTTATTTTAATTCTTGTTACTCTTCTATTATGTTTATGCTTTAGATTCATCATCATACATAGGTGATCCCTGTAATGGTTTACATTGAATAAGTATTCATTCATCTTCTTTTACAGAAAAGTGTTCTTATTTATTAACCATGGATGGTACGTCTCGAAGTCGCGTATGGCTAAACCTATGCTAGGAGTGCCGGGAAGGCCAAGCGATAATGGTCACCGAAGGTTTATAAATCGTTGACAGACATGTCCATAGTTAATCTTCAAAGAATTTATTTTCCATTCCTGAAGAAGAAATATGGATATTAATATACTTTGTAAACCTACAAGGTCATCTTAATATGATTTATATATATAAAAAAAAAGTATCAAGATTAAAAGCAAAACTCAGAAGAAACCTAGTATACTAACAGATTTATTTTAAACATTATGGCCAGTTCATCTATAAATCAAGAATTTGTAAAAAATATAAATTTAATTGAATATAATAATATTCAAGAACAATTAAACAAATGGATTATTTCTTCTGTCTAACCCACTATCATATATAAAAAAAAGTATATTTAGTTTTATTAGCAGTATGGCTGTTAAAACTATGGAACATACCTTAAATTTAGGTCAAGATAATAAAACTATGTATTTGCTTAATCCTCATGATCTTATTAGATATAAAGGAAAATATAAGTTTCTACATAGGGTTCGTTCAGGTTGCTTTCAAACCTTTAACCTTATTAGGAATGAATGCTTTTATTCAAGCAACACTAAGAGATGCTAGGTGCCTTGATTGAAATTCATTTGTAATGAGTGCAGTTGAAACCAGTGTATGTCATGGACTAGTATATTTTAATGTTTATCCTAACTTAACTTTGTCTTTATCAGACAGAAATATAGGAGAAGCAGTAAATTTGAGAATGTTAACCAAATAATATAACTTTCTTCTTGGATTTGAAACGGTAGCGGTTATTTATCGCATTTATTATAACGTTATGAATACTTTAGCAACTAATGTCAAAAATATAAATAATCCATTAGGATATACGACTCTGATTGAGTCAAATATGTTCACTAATGATATAACGGGAAAAAGGATGATATCCTGGGAAGAAATTAATTTTCCTGATAATTAAAACATTGCCAGTGTTGTTCCTTCAGCTCCTATTATAAATAGAAGTATTGAACAGATAATAGAAACTAGAGACGGAGATATTTTTCTTAATTTTAGAAAAAATATTACTCAACTACCTAGAAGTTTATCAACTAGACAAGAGTATGCACCTTATACGATATCTTTACCATCATCGAGTGCTAGGCCATCGGTAGCATCAGTAGCGTCAAGTGAGCTTAGAGAAGAATTGGATGAAATATATATCACTCTTCTAACCAAATATCATCTGGGGTATATCAAGAGTAGGGTAATAGGTGAACTTCTCCTACTGCTAGTGAAGTTAATTTTAGTTTATAATGAATATTAAATAGTTCTTGGATAGAGATGGAATATATCATCATATATTAAGAGATGTTATGAGAGATATTCTTATGTAATAAGGGGTTCATAAGATAATATCAAAAGAATTTTAAACATGATATTGAAAATATAAAAATGGATTATTATATTCATTTAGAACAAATTCAGAAAGTATTATCTTTTCCTGAATGGTTTATAACTATTTATTTTGATAAGTCTTATTTTCTTTATATAGAAAATAGAAATTATGATGACACTAGTATTATGGTATTAGAAAATCATGAAAGAACTTGGAATACTACTGATTCTAAACAATACAATCAATTAATCCACCTACAGCTTCTTTAGCTATAGAATATTCTTCTAGTAGGAGTGTAAAATCAATTACTTTTGAAGCAACTACTTATATGCTTCCAACAGCAGGTGTTGATAAAGAAAATAGTAAAATTATGAAACAAAATGATTTTACTAACTTAAATTTGCAGACTATAAGTCAACAATTATCCATGGTAGAAAATGAAGTTCAAAACCTTGTTAAAGAAGAAGAAAAAAATTGTTTCCTCTAAGAAATTTAATATTGAACCAGTTAATATTAAACCTCCTTTACATATAGTTAAGTTTAAAACTTCAGATCTAAGAAGAGATAACGACTTTTTAGAATCCTTAACAAATAAGTTAAAAGTTGTACAATTAAATATGCTTAAAGCAAAAAATTCTGATCAACTATTTGACTCAGAAGAAGATATTGAAAAAATATTTAAAAAGATGAATGATATACTTGAATTTAATAAAATTGAGTATAATGATAAGATATTTTCTTCTTGGGAAGGTTCTTATGACGTTATTATCCAAGACTTACTCCTCAAGATATTTTATTTGAGGAAGAGGCTTACAATAATAAGAGACACTTCTCTGGTTCAGGTATATATACTTGAATTATTGATGGTATGAATGAATATCAAATTCTAGGATTAATGAATCAAATGACGATGTTTTTTACTATTTGTAAAACCAATGGAAATGATGAAAAGACTATATCCATAATTATCATTACCGGAATGGTAGGAACCTTAACAGCTTGGTGGGAAAATTTCCTTACTAGTGTACAATGTGAAGAAGTATTAAATGTTGTTAAACAAGAATATAATGAATCAGGGGCAGTTATACAAAAACCTGATATAATATATACATTAGTCCAGGCTATATTATACCATTTTCTAGGAATGGTTAATAGTAACGTTGAAAGCCATAGATATTTACTTCAAAATCTGAAGTATTTGTCATTATCTCACTTTAGATGGTATAAGGATATCTTCCTAACTAAAGTTATACAAGGAAAAGATGCTAATTCTAAATATTGAAAAGCTAAATTTATAGATGGCTTACCAAATCTCGTTGTTGAGAAAGTAAGAATACAGCTAAGAGGAGCTAATCAAATAATTGACTATAATAGTTATACATATGGTCAATTAATATCTTCTATTGTTAGTGAAGGATTAAACCGCTGCAATGATTTAAAATTGCAAAATCAAATAAAGAAACAAAACTTAAATAGAAAAAAAGAGCTAGGAGAGTTATGTGACCAATTTGATGTTGAGGTTCACATATCCTATCCTAATAAGAAACAAAAGAAAAAGAAAAAGAAATATATTTCTAAACCTTATAAATCTAAGCCTTACAAATCTAAAAAACGATATAAGAAAAAAGAATATAAGGTTAAACCTTCTAAAGAAAAATATTATAAAAAATCTTCTTATAAAGAAAAGAAGAAAGACAAAAAATAAATTACCTGTTATAAATGTGGAAGACATGGACATTATTCTAATAGATGTAAAATGAAGAAAAACTTTAATAATCTTCAAATTAGCGAAGACTTAAAGTCTCAACTATCAAACTTGCTTATTAGTTCCAGTAGTTCTTCTGGTAATTCAGGATTAGACTTAACTTCAGGAGAAATTAACCAACTTGAATCTTCAGATGATGATTCTCTAAGTGAAGAAGAACAAACACCAGAAGCATGTTCTTGCAAACATGTTTGTTCTACTTCAAACAATCCTTTAAAAGTTATTGAAAGTGTTTATAACCTTAAAATAAATATTTTAACAAATGATTAGAAAACTATAATAGATCTTATAGATCAAATTTCTGATGATAATTTAAAAAGAAAAATTATTACTACATGTATTGGAAAAGAAAAAGAAAATAGTAGTAATATAATAGAGTCTGATGGTATTCCACTAGAACAAGGATATTTCTTGCAAAATGTTCTAAAAAGAATGGAAACTACGTGATCTTCTAGACCCACTGATATTAAAGATTTAAAAATGAAAGTTAATGACCTCAAATTAGAAATTAAATAACATCAGACTAATACTTATAAGAAATTGGTAAATATATCCAATTTATTAAAAGAGAAGTATAAACATTTGGAAGAAACTTCTGAAATATTAGAAGAAGAAAATTTTGCACAAAATTTGCTTCTTATAAACCAAATACCATATCAAAGATAGTATGTAAAAATTACTATGATAATTCACGATGAATACACAATTTCTAATGTTACTACACTGATTGACAGTGGAACGGATATGAACTATATTCATGAAGAATTAGTCCCAACTCAATATTTTGAGAAAACTACTCAAATTCCCACTAATTCTAGTGGGAGAAATATGAAAATAAATTACAAATTAAACAAAGTTCAAATTTATAATAAGGGAATATGTATCCCCACTACTTTTTTATTAGTAAAGGATTTATCACAACAATTAATCGTAGGCACTCCATTTTTATCTATAGTCATACCTCTTGAAAAAAATTGATTCTAGTGGTATATACACTACTATTCAAAATAGAAAAATTGTGTTTAAATTTATCACCCAACCAGCAAATAAGCTTATAAATGAGCTTAAAGATAGTATTACTATTAAAGAATAACAAATAAATTTCTTACCCAAAAAAATTATAATCTTTCTATTGAAAGGCAATTATAGGATGTATTTGTCAAAAAGAAAATACAAATTATATTACATCAGTTTCATAATAAAATATGCAGTGATATTCCTCATGTTTTTGTCTCTGATACCAATAGTGTGGAAGACTGAATAAAAATAAAATTTAAAAACTTTTATTGAAAACTTAAAGCTTCAGAGTGTTTATAAGAGAGAGCGAGAGAGAGAGAGAGAGAGAGAAATGATGAAGATAAGTGATACAACAGTCTAAAAGGCAATAATGTAAACTTTAGGAATAAAACAAAATACAAAATGTGTGTTTTTAAAAAAAAAATAGTAAAAAATAAAAAAAAGACCAATAATGGTAGTTGTCGGTCACGGACTACTACCAGAGCTGTCAGTCATGGATTGCGCCATTTATTCTTAAATAGATCCTCATTTAATGAAGTCCAAAAAATTGCCATTTATTCATCTTGAATATCAAGGTCTTCAGAGTTAATAGCTTCTTGATCCTATCCTTCTCCTGCTATAATAGAATCATTGTCTTCACTGTCCTTAGCAGAGTTCATAAAAGAATCGTCTTTAGACTGAATCTAAAAAGAAGACTGAAATTGATCCTTGAAGAATCTTATACATTTAATCATTAGATCTGTTTTAGATATTCCTGGATGTTTAGATTTTATCTAAGCTTTCAACATCTCAAAAGGATTCAAAGATGATTTACCCAAGAAGGAAGGTATTTCCTTATGAGTACTCTGATATTTAGCAAAATGAGAATCAATGATCTCATTAATATTGTTATGAAGGACTTCAATATCCTTTTTAGCAAAATTATTCCACCATCTTACCCAAAATTCTCTTTCAAGAGAGGGGATATATCCAGAAGTACTAATTAGGAAGTCCAATTTTCATATCCATGGTATTCCAAATTCAATAAAGAATATCACAATATTATGATTGTTAGGGAGATTTTATTTTTCCTTGATAAGAGGATGCCAAATTTTCCATCTACTAAAAGCCTCCAAGATATTGGTAGGAAAAATATCTAATATTGGCTCATATATAAGCCACCAATCACAAAACCAGTTAGGAACACTCCAGATGGAATAATCTGGCCATATAACTTGAAAAACCAAGTATGTTTATTTTTTTTATTTTGATATAAAAAGGTATGATAGAATCCCAGATGATAAACCCAATAATTATAATTATGAGATAAATCATTAATCTTCATGGTCTTGGAAAATGCAAGATTGAATCCCCAAGCTCCTGGCTTTATGATCTTTTTGATAATGGCTTTGCTATAAACAATAACACTTGAAGGATTTGCTAGATTTTCTCTAGTATGACTTATATTCATACGATCAGTGTAAGTCATAATAGCCTCAAAATATTCCCTAGGCTTTCTTGATAAGAATGGAGTTTGATATGGAGCCAAATATTAGATCTTATCTGCTCCAGATGGTCTATAAGACTTAGATCTTGTTCTTCTTCAATATAACAAACATATAATATATTTTGTATCTCCTTTTGTCACAATCTCAGCTATAGTCTTAGCTTGCTGAGAAGAAATAACTTCTTGATGAGAAGAAGAGCTAGTAGAATATCTACCTCTTTTCTTGGCAATTACTTTGGCCACTATAGTGAAGCCCTCATCATCTATATATGATAAAGAAAAGGATTCCTTTGACTTTTCCTCTACCTCTTCTTCTAGGGGTATTACCCCTTCCTCCTCCCTTAGATCGGGTAGTCATCTGAAAATTGACGAACAAAATTAATATGCTTTTAGAACTTTGTAGTATACAATTTTCTAACCTTTCCTTTAAAGTTAATAATTTATTTTTCAAACAACAAAATTTGTTCTTTTCTATCATTATAAGAACAAACCCTAGTATCATTGATATACCATAATCTTCTTGTTTCTAGATCTTCAATTTCTTTTAATAATTTATTTAATTTTTTTATTTCAGTATAATTAATCATGATAGACGAAAAGGTAAAGCAAATATGCTTTAGGATCTTGTAATATACAGTTTTCTGGCCTTTTGTCTAAGTTTTATAATTAACTGATTATTCATAAGAACTTCAGATTGATATACTGAATAAGGAACGGATAATAATCTAAAGTTAATAAGAAGATATAATGGTCTCTACTCTAGTCTTTCAATTTCTACTAGGATCTTGTTTAATTTTCTGATAACAGCTTGACTAATAATGATCCTTGTAGAAATTTCCTGGTAAGAAAGTCAGGAAGCGAATTAGATTTTCCTTTAATATAATCAATGTCAAAATCAAAAGAGGATAATTCTGCTTGTCATCTAGCAAATATCTATTTTGAAGTCAGATTTTTTGTATCTTTTTTAATAACTTGTTTGACTGCACTACAGTCTACTCTTAATAAAAAAAAGTTTGATTTAATAAATCATCTTGAAATTTAGAAATGCATTTTACAATAGATAACATTTCCTTTTTTATTATAGAATAGTTTATTTGTGAAGATTGTCACATTCCAGAAGTAAAATGTATAGTTCTTCCTTTTAGAAATTGGATTAATTTATTTTAAAATACCACCATAACCTATATTGGATGCATCAGTTTGAACAAACTTCTTTCATTCGGCTTTGGCTAAAGATAAGTAGGGTAACTGCTTAACTTTAAGTTTAATTTTTTGAACCGCTTTGGTATGATCATATGTCTATGAAGATGGTTCTTTTTTTAATCTTGAATATAAAATTGCAGAATCCTGAGCAAGATTAGAATAGTAATCAAAAAAATAATTTAAACTTCCTAAAATCTTTGAAATTGGGTTTTATCCCTTATTTCATCAGGAAATTTAGAAACAAATTCTAAACTTCTATCAATAGGAATTATTTTTTCTTGATTAATATTATGTCCCAAAAATCTTACAGTTGTTTAGAAAAGTTTTATTTTGGGAGCAGATAAAATAAAATCATTTCTTTTTATAACATCTTTAAAAATTCTTAGATGTTTAAAATGTTGGTCAATATTATTTGAGAATATTAAAATGTCATCAATATAAATAATAGAGAACTCAGAATATGGATAAAACATATCATTCATAATATTCTGAAATTCTGATGGAGCATTTTTAATACCAAAGGGCATAACATTCCATTTCATAATGTCCTTATAGAACCACAAAAGTAGTTTTATATCTATCTGATTCATTAATTTGAACCTGCCAATATCTTGATTTTAAATTATATTTTTTGAAAATACAGAGGCTGAATTAAGCCTGTCTAAAAGATTTTTTTATTTGGAATAGGATATTTAATCCATTTTAAAACTGAGTTTAAAGGCTTATAATTAATAACAAACCTAAGAACTCCTCTTTCTTTCTCTACTGGTTTAACTACATAAAAAGTTATACAACTTGAAGAAGAATAACTTTTTCTAATAAGTTTTTTAACCAATAATACCTGAATTTCTTTCTTACAAAGATCTAAATATTTTTTTTTTCATTTGTGCAAGATGAACTTTGGTGGGAATAAGCTTTTCGTCAGAATCATATTTATAAGGAAGGGAAACAATATATACATATATAAAAAACCCAAGTTCTATATATTTTATATATACATACACCATATACATACACATATGTATATATATAACCTATGTAATACCTATATATGTATACAATTTCCACATTGACGACGGTGATGGCACTCGATTGGGCTTCAATCAAAGGCGATGAATTTGCCTTCAAGCCTTCAATCATTGCCAACGGTGATGGCAATGGGTGGGCTTCAATCGACAGTGGCGGTGACGGGTGGACGTGTGAGGTTTTACTAGAATAGTTAGTGTAAGGGATGGATTGGGTGGATCTTGTGGTCGGTGGTAGATTTGGTTTGATAGTGAGCGATGGTGGTAGTTTTTTGGTGTGGAGTACGCAGAGAGAGAGAGAGAGAGAGAGGGGGAGGGGGTACGGCAGTGGGTTTTTTTGGTATGGTGTACGTAGAAAGAGAGAGAGAGACAAGAGGGGTTAAAATTGGGTTTTTATCAAACTTTGTTGCTGACATCATCTAGATCTGTTAGTTGACTAACGGAGGCGGAAAATTGTAATGTAATTACAAACCTCATGGAAGGTCATTGTAATTTCTCAAATATTAGGGCCCGATCAAGAGAAAACTATCTTTATCACCCCCGTGTTGTATTATGTTACAAGGTCTTACCTTTGGGGGCGATGAATTTGCCTTCAAGCCTTCAATCATTGCCAACGGTGATGGCAATGGGTGGGCTTCAATCGACAGTGGCGGTGACGGGTGGACGTGTGAGGTTTTACTAGAATGGTTAGTGTAAGGGATGGATTGGGTGGATCTTGTGGTCGGTGGTAGATTTGGTTTGATAGTGAGCGATGGTGGTAGTTTTTTGGTGTGGAGTACGCAGAGAGAGAGAGAGAGAGGGGGGAGGGGGTACGGCAGTGGGTTTTTTTGGTATGGTGTACGTAGAGAGAGAGAGAGAGAGAGAGAGAGAGAGAGAGAGAGAGAGAAGAGGGGTTAAAATTGGGTTTTTATCAAACTTTGTTGCTGACATCATCTAGATCTATTAGTTGACTAACGGAGGCGGAAAATTGTAATGTAATTACAAACCTCATGGAAGGTCATTGTAATTTCTCAAATATTAGGGCCCGATCAAGAGAAAACTATCTTTATCACCCCCGTGTTGTATTATGTTACAAGGTCTTGCCTTTGGGGGCGATGAATTTGCCTTCAAGCCTTCAATCATTGCCAACGGTGATGGCAATGGGTGGGCTTCAATCGACAGTGGCGGTGACGGGTGGACGTGTGAGGTTTTACTAGAATGGTTAGTGTAAGGGATGGATTGGGTGGATCTTGTGGTCGGTGGTAGATTTGGTTTGATAGTGAGCGATGGTGGTAGTTTTTTGGTGTGGAGTACGCAGAGAGAGAGAGAGAGAGGGGGGAGGGGGTACGGCAGTGGGTTTTTTTGGTATGGTGTACGTAGAGAGAGAGAGAGAGAGAGAGAGAGAGAGAGAGAGAGAGAGAGAAGAGGGGTTAAAATTGGGTTTTTATCAAACTTTGTTGCTGACATCATCTAGATCTGTTAGTTGACTAACGGAGGCGGAAAATTGTAATGTAATTACAAACCTCATGGAAGGTCATTGTAATTTCTCAAATATTAGGGCCCGATCAAGAGAAAACTATCTTTATCACCCCCGTGTTGTATTATGTTACAAGGTCTTGCCTTTGGGGCTAAAAATATTGGTGTCACTTTTCATAGAATAATCACTAAGATGCTCAGACATCTGATGGGTAAAAACATAGATGCCTACATTGACGGCATGGTGTTCAAAAGTAAAAAAGAGCCAGACCATTTAAAGGACCTCATTGAGGTGTTTAAGATCTTGAAAGAGCACAAGCTAAGGCTGAACACGGCTAAGTGCGCCTTTGGAGTAAGCTCCCACAAAATTCTGGGGTACTTAGTTACTCGGCGAGGGATCGAGGGCAAATTCAGAGCAAATTATTGTAAGAAATGACCTTGTAAGCCAGAAGAATGCAAAAGGGGTGCAGTTCTATTTTTTCAATTCTTTCAAGAAAACACAATTTTTTTATTGAATGAAGAGTGCGAACTTGCACTCCAACAATTTAAATAGTACTTAACCAAACTGTCACTTCTCTCCACTCCGTATGAGGGAGAACTACTCTATGTCTACCTCGTCATCTCTGAACACGAAGTTAGTTCGGCACTGCTAAGGGAGGTAGATGGAAAGCAACGCCTTTACATGCAAAAATAGACCCAAGTTTATTCCGCAAATGTTCAAAGTGTCAACTCTTCTCCCATCTCATTCACCAGCCAACTAAGGACTTGACTCCACTCAACAAGCCATGGATGTTTGC
This sequence comes from Actinidia arguta var. hypoleuca, assembly GCA_030159115.1. Lineage (NCBI taxonomy): Eukaryota > Viridiplantae > Streptophyta > Magnoliopsida > Ericales > Actinidiaceae > Actinidia > Actinidia arguta. Next base: position 7,951,002 of record BRYE01000024.1, read on the forward strand.
CCATCTTGGGAGTCTTGCCTTGAGCCCCGAAAAATAAGAATTTTTTGTTCGGATACATAAACTACTTCACCAAATGGATGAAAGCCGAATCACTAGCCTAAATCAGGCAGGTGGACGTGATCAAATTCATCCACAAGAACATCAAGTCATAATCTGGCATTCCTATAGTTTTGTATCAGACAACGAAAAGCAATTCATGGGCCAAAAAATCAAAAAGATGTGGGATGAGCTCAAAATTGAATTCTACAACTCAACACCGAGCTCCCATAGTGCAACGGGAAGGCCAAAGCAACTAACAAGACTATAATGAATGGCAAAGGGGTCAAGGAACTGCCGAGCCTGTTGTGGGCCTATTTGACTACACCGCGAAAAGCAAAGAACAAAATGCCTAATTCTTTAGCTTTCGGTTTTGAAGTTGTAATCCGCTAGAGATCAATTTGCCCAAAATACGAACCTAAGCTTACAACGACAGTCCTAATGCAAAGATCTTAGCTCGCTAGCTCGACCTTATCGATGAACAAAGAGAAAATGCACTAGTACAGATGGAAAGCTACCAAAAATAGTTAGCCAGGACATACAATCAAAAAGTCCAATGCAAATAATTCTTAGTTAGAGACCTTGCTTTGAGGACAGTTGTTAGAAACACCAAGAACCCAACGGATAGGAAGCTCAATCTCAATTGGGAAGATCCATGTAAGAAAACTAAGTTCGTTGGTAAAAGTGCTTATCATCTTGAGGACCTAGAGGACAAGCAAGGCCCGAGATATTGGAACTCCAACAACTTGAGGAAATACTATCATTAAAACACATGTAACTTTTCTTTGTACTAAGCTCGTCTATAACAAATTGTATATGTTTTATATCAAATTGCTTTGTTTCCAAAAAGATTGCAAATATTTTTGTCAAACTTCTCCATTTTCTACACTCATGTGCAAAAAGTTATAACTATTTTGGATTATGAAAATAGAGTCTAATCATTACAAAAGTTTGACTTACAATTTTCTTAAAGTTTAAAAAATGTGTATACCTCGGCTTTAAAAAGTTTCATACTTTGATGTCAAAACCCTACTTTCGTAAATTTTTCTAAGTATAAATTTTAACTAAAATGCAATCCTTATTTGCCCTAGTACCAAGCTCAGGATTTCATAATGCAAGCACGAGACTATTCAAGGAATTGCCCAAGCATGAGCTTGGGATGTCCTAACGCAAGTGCGAGACTATTCATCAAATTGCTCGAGCATGAGCTCGGGATGTCTTAATGCTAGCGCAAGACTATTAGTGAACTATTCAAGCATGAGCTTGAGATGTCCTAAAGCAAGTGTAAGACTAGTCGCTGAACTGCTCAAGCATGAGCTTGA
>BRYE01000024.1:7959859-7967359 GCA_030159115.1 Actinidia arguta var. hypoleuca
TATGAACCCTAATCGATCTCTTCTAACCTCTCATAATCTCCTCTAATCTATTCATGGCACCAAAAACCGCAAAACCTAAGAAAGCTTCAAAAACTCTAGTGTGGTCAACCCATCAAGTTTCGAAGGGCAAAAAAGAAAATCAAAAGTGGATCCTAGCAAGGACAAGGGGAAGAAGAAGAAAGGAGAATCTACTTCCACTCCCGTCCTAGAACGAAATGTGTTATACTTCGATAAGGACAAATTACGAGAGAGGTACAACATCGATTTCTCCCTTAGAAAAGTCTCAAATGGAAAATGGGTAGACTATAATTTCTTTGATTTTCATAATTGAGTTAAGTATGAAATTGAAAAACTTAGGTTGGAAATCCATGACCATAATGAGAGACGATGTGTATGCTGACTTAGTGACCCACTTTTATGCCAATGCCATTAGAGATTATGGACAAGTTTCAATTGATAGTTATGTCAAAGGAGTTTCTTTCACGTTGGACAGATCCGTACTTCGAAAAACTCTTGGAATTGGAATTGGTGGTGAAGTCTATCAGGATAATGTAACCCAAAAATAACAATTAAATATTTTATATGGGCAGGATACAGATGAGTGCATACAATCGAATGCAAATGACTTGCCTCTTGAGTTGAGTTGAGTACATCATTTTGTTTGCACTATTTTCACCTCCAAAATTGAAAATACGAGTATGTCTCTGAGAAAGAATTATTCTTTTTGTGGGCGTATATCACTGACTCCAAAACTACTTTGCCTCTATTTATATTGGACCATATGTTCAAAGCGACAATATCCAAAATTGTCTTGCCTTACAGTATCTTTTTGACCAAAGTTTTTAAATACTTCAAAATTGACTTGACAATGAGAAAAAGAGAATCCCAAAATCCATTAGTGATGAGTACAATGAGAAGACCCTAAAAAGACTGGGGTACATTCTGAATAACAATAAATGGACTCCTAAACCTACCCAAAAAATTGGTGATGTTAGTGCATCAAAAGAGAAGACTCCATCTGGGAGTAGTTTTAGACAAAAGAGTGCCAAGAAATCTTTGACTCGTGAATTTGAGGGAAGTGAAATGGAAATGGGTGGTTATGGTTCAAGTAATGGAACTTTTGCAAAAATTAAATGAAAAGGCAGACAATGCTATAACAAAGCTGTTGTTTTTGGAAAGGAATGTTAGAGAATTGAAAAAGGAGGTGCAATTACTAAGAATGGGCAAAAGAACAATGGAAGAAGAGAAAGAGGATGAGAAAGAAGGAGAAAAATAAATCGAAAAGAAAGGAGACAATGAGGAAGAACAAGAGGAAGAAAGTGAGAAGGGTGACCAAGAAAAAGAAGAAAGCGACAATGCTGAGCAAGACGTTGAAACAGAGGAAGAGGACTCATTTGCCTCTGAATCTGATGCCCCATTTCTTATTTTTAGTCTCAAAACTGGTCACAAGTATGGACTAAGACAAAGGGAAGGAAAGAAATTCTCCAACACCATGGATACTCCTCTCGTCCTAACTCCATCGCCACCTGCCTCTCCACCACATGCTTCTTCACCGCATACCTCTCCACCACCTTCCTCTCCCCACTAAAAATACCCATCCCTTTGATGTGCATTCTTACTCACATTTTGCATAATGTTTTTTATAAGGATGGCATGTCATCCTTATGAAGTAATATTTTGGATAGTTTGACTCTATTCTTGTTTAACTCGATAGTTGCAGCTCTAATACATGACTTATATATTGGATATAATGGTTCTATCTTTATTTCATGCCATTGTTAAGTCATGATTTATTTACATTTGATTGGTTGATTGCTTCATGGCTTATATTTGTGTCATGGCTTATATAACTTGAATTTCACAGTTTCATGGATATTATTGTTTCATGATTTCATTGCTTATATAATGTATTGACATGGTTTCATAACTTGATTGCCATGGCTTCATGTTGCATTTAACTTTCATATTTTTTGATGAATTGACAAAAAGGGAAAGAAAATAATATGATGGCCGGGAAATATTGTATCTCAATGGTATCTCAATGTTGAATTAAATAGGAAGAATTGATAGTATCAATGAATGCTGAATGGTATCAATGAATGGGAAGAATTGAATAAGAAATGGAACTAAGTTTTTTTTTGCTCTAATGAAATTGCAATTGAGAATTGTTTTTGATTAAGAGCAAGGGAAAGCATTATACTACAAAATTACAAAAGAAAAGGGGAGCAATATCTGGTATGAGCCCTAAATTATCAATATTGCACTTACTAAGTTCATTAGTTTTTAAAATCATTATTCGTATCATATAAAGTTTTTTCATCATCAAAAAAGGGAAGATTGTTGACTTATGCCTTGATTTTGATGATAACAAAATATTGTATTAGTAATCTAATGAGTTTACTTAGTCTGCAGTTTAAAAAGAATTAGTATTTAGACTTAAAGCCTCATTTAAGGTTTAGTATATGACAAAGCGGATGCAGAACAAGTCCATGATGAAGCAATACACTTGAAAAGATTGAAGACGTTCAAATGAGGAAACCATTAAGCTTATGAAGAATTCCTTGAAGAACTCAAGAAATGATTTTGAAGTAATCTCTAATTAATCTCACTAGATTGAAGACCTTGAAAATCACTTATACCCAAAGAGAAGACCCCTTGAAAAACTTGAATTGCTTGAAGCTAAATTAGCCAAGAAAAACTTGGAAGTACATTCTGGGCAAGACGTGTCGACACATGAAGACAGTATACAAAGATTTGATTCTGGAATTAAAAGTGTCGACACATGGCTTTTGTTGAGTCGACACATGAACTTTAGGTGTCGACATATAGAGATAGAGGCCAAAGTTAAAAAATGAATGATCAGGAGTTGACACATAAATCTGAGGTGTTGACACATGTGATCAGAGAACAAAGCTTGGGAAACTAATGATCAAGAGTCGACACATGTAATTGAGATGTCGACTCATGTAGACAGTGTATAAGAATTGAATAACGAAGTCTTTAATGTGTCAACACATGAAACCCAATAACCTCAGACATCGCAAAAGGTGTCGACACATGAAACAAGGTGTCAACATATAACAACTATTTTGTTGAAAGCATAGCTGTCTGAATTCGCATTTAATGAGGGTCAACTATCACCAACAGGAAAATTAACTTCTTATCATTATATACAAGTTTTCAAATGCGTTTATACACAAGATATACAAGGATATTACATTGATTGATCATTAAAGAGATTTAAATTTATTATTCTCTAAAAAAGTCATTTTATCCTCAAAGGTTTAGCTATTCCACTCAAATCTATTATTCATAGAGAGTTTATTTTCCACTTGTATAACCTTCATTTGAGTGTTCTTTTGTATAAGAAAAACACTTGTAAGTTGAAGTGGGTCTTTGATAAAACCATTTGGAAGAACTTGGAATAAGTTCTTGTATAAAAGTGAGCTGAGCATTTGGTAAATCAGCACATACTTTATAATTATTGACTGCATAATGGAAGAAGACTTCAAGGAGTTCTTGGGAGGACGTAGACCACAAGTTATGGTTAAACCTCGATAAATCTTGGTGTGCTTTCTTGTGCCTTAATTTTATTTTATACTTGCCTATATTGCATTGCACATATCTTGATTTACTGTTTCATTGATTATATTTTTTAATTATTCATAATTGTAATTAATTTTAAAAAATCCAATTCACCCCCCTCTTGGGTTGCCTTTTGGGCTAACAATTTATAGTTTAAAGCTCAGGGGCAACAACGGGAGTTTATGGAGAGGTACCTACCGAGATGGCCCCACCCCACGTAGTCTTTTGCGGGAGGTGCCCACGTCGACACTTTTCCCTTTGCCAATGTCCTTTTGGGAACGAGGGGTGGGGCACGAACTCGGGGCCACTAGAGCAAGAGCAGGGGCCTTGCATTTCTTTTGGACTGGTTCAGTTTCGGGATCTCAAACCTTCATAAGTTTAGGAGGCATATCTACTTCAGAGTTTGAATCCGCTCCTTCTCCACCCACGAAGGAGTGCTCTACCTTATCTCAGAAAGCTTGTGGGATCTAAAGAAATTTGAGATATGTGGGGCCCTCGTCATCAAAGCTGACCACCAGAATGGGATCAACTATAGCCAAGTTACCACCTGGGATCGTAGGTTCCTCTTCAACCTATTCTTCAACGACCTCTTCTTCTTCCTCTTCATTTTCTTCCTTAGTTAAGGCAACGCAAGCTCACGTTTAAATAGTCCAAGAGAGCTAGAACTGCTAGAACTTGCTCTAATTCACAAGTGAAATCAGTAGCTCTATTTTCTCAGTCGTTGGAGCTTGATTTCTAAGATCGCTCTTGAATACGAAGGGGAGGAAGGGCAGCTCGGGCTAGCCTTTTAACTCAATGCGGGATTTTATGTCTATAGACAAGCTTGTGCTGAAGAAGAGTGGCAACGTTTTAGGGCTCTAGGTTGTTGTTTACGTGTTCAATTGCATGCTTACACAAGGGGTCCGATTCTGAAATGAAGTACTGAACCATGCAAGACAGACCAGCCGAGATACAACAATTAAATACCAAGAACATGCTCATAACACAAGAATAAAATTCTTGCAAGTACATTAAAGAAAAGGTCAATACAACCAAAATACAGAAAGACTTACCATCAGTTATTCCACCATTACGCCTAGGGAAGGCATGCACTCCATCATCCCCATCCCCAAACTCCTAGTTTATCGAGAACCAGACAAAGTCGTCGAGGTGTAAATCCTTGTTTGGGATCTCAGTCACTAACCTTGTCCAGGGTTGTTTGTTGTTCCAGAGTCTGAGGTAATGGTTGCCATTGGATAAATTGGTAGCGGGCTCCCATTTTAAGTGTACCATGGTATAAATATGAAGCAGGTCATAAGGAGAGAACTCCAGCCCTTCCCTCCACATTAAAATATCCATTGCCAACATGGTCCGGATGAAATTTATTAAAACTTGCCTGAAGGTACGCCAGCACTATGCCATAACCTCCTTTAGTAATGACTGATTAAGAACCAAAGCCAAGCTAGGTGGATCAGTAATGTGTAGACTGGGATGTGATCCCCGTCTCCTTGCACTATGGCGGCCACCTCGTTGGGGTCCAGCCTCTTAATCAAAATGTCATCTAGGATGTCGTGGTCACTTCTAAATTGGGCTAGAGCGAGCAGCGTAATGTATTAAGTGTTGTGCTCAGTTTAGCTCCATGTTCTAAAATAGAAACACCACAATCAGAACGAGTTCTACTTTAGGTAAGGTCAGCAGTAAGCAGACATGCACAGAGCTAGCCAAACTCTATAGGAGTTCTGAGCTCTGTACCCATGTGACTTATCTACGTTTTACCAAGATTTAGCTCTCAAACTGTTCTTTCGTCTTAAAGCTCTCTCGATGAAAAAACATCTTGAGGGGCAAAATCCTAAAATTAAGGATGAAACCTTAACCCTACTGGATCATCAAAAACCCAGATTCAACTACAAGCATGGGTCGGACCCATTTCAATGATAGAAACAAGTCCAGGGGCAACCCTAAGTCCTTGAAACCTAGTAAGCTTAAACGTCACCCATCAATGGTAGACAGATTGTCGCACCAAACACAAACAAACTTCAATAGACAGTTTTAACATGAAGAATGCCAAAAAACAAAATCAAGAGATGCAAAATGAAGATTCAAATGAACACAAATAGGAACAAAAAAACATAGGTATTTTAAAAAAATTCCAAAAGAAGATACTCACAGCGATGGTCTAGAGGATGGGAACGGATTCGTCGAAAGACAAAGACGGACAGACGGAGTCAGAAATGGTAGTCGAACGATAGAAGTTTCATAGTTCTCCAATCCTCACACTTTCTCTATATATAACGCTCTCACTCAAAATGCAAGGCGAATAGTGGTCTAGGTAAAGGCTTCCTATTTACAATAAGGCCTGAAGGGCATTTTTTCTTCCAAACAACATCTAACGATGCTTCAGCTTTTATGCCCAACATTTCACTTCAATCCAATCCTGTGCAAACGTGTAGCACAGAGGTACCGCAAAATTTTTGCCAAATAACGCCTAAGGGTAGGTGCACCGCTTCGGCATTCGTGCCCTAATTAAGTTTTGGACAAACTAGACACTAACACGTGGCACTATAGGACAGTGAGGAGACAGCGTGTAGGCACTAACAAGCTCCATAGTCTAAGATTCTCCATATTAAAATTATTGGCAACCAGCTCATATAAGCTTTGAAGTTAATGACCTAGCTCATGCGAGCTGATGGGAAATTGTAAAAGGATAAAATGTAAAGTATCAAATTCGACCGAGCTAAGGCAAGCACTACCATCGTATTATCTCTCTAGAAAGCTTGGCGGGGTCTCCGCACTAGATCTTGGTCAACGCACAACGGCCAATGGAGGTCTCGAGGGTACGTTAGGGTTAGAGAGTTACTTGCATGACGAAGTTTTCTCTGCCACCTGCATACCTGGGTCCAAACGTCGATGACGTGATAAGTTAGTTGCCAACCGTACCTTAGGCACATGATAGGGACAGTCACCTACTCACTGACATGTTAATTGATGCCATCCAGGGACGTGCCGAGCTACACTATAAAAGGTCAAGCTCTTTTTCTCTTAAACTATAAATTCTCTCTCTGTCTCTATGCAATTTTAGCTCACTCAAGCTATAAATTCTATCTCCATCTCTATACATTTTCAGTCACTAACTTGACCATCGAAGAGTTGTTCCTAAAATAGCTCTGACGGCTTTTCTTATTGTTCTTATTTTGTAGGTTTGACAAGCAACCATCTGCCAATGTCATCCACTGACTAGCCACCACAGGTATCTATCTTCGATTTTCTTTCTTGCTTTCTCTTTATCCACTACCCCACACAAAATATAACAAAAATGTTGAACAAGGACGAGAAAGGCTCACAAAGCTCTTAGGTCAACTCGAGGAGGGAGATCCACGTGGTTAGGTAAGGCTTGAAAACACTTTAGGTATGACCTCTAAACAATAACAAAAATAAAAGCATAGCTCGAACAAGTCCCATTGGTGAATAGGTATTTAAGAATTGGGCCTAAGTCCAACATGTACTAAGCATAGGCGCCATCATATAGCCACAACATTGAACAAGAACAGGCAAGGCCACAAAGCCTCAACTATGCTTGGGCAGGGTAATCCACCTGACTAGGTCAGGTCTGGAAGCACTTCAAGTATGACCCTTCAATTAAAAGGGTTGAGCTCAAACAAGTCTCATTGCCCACGTGAGATGACAGCAATTCCAACCCTAACTCTCACCATTTGTGTGCTTTATAAGGAAATATAATAATTCCTATGAAATAAGGAAAATATTTAAGTTAATTTTTTTCTTTTAATGTAATTTATTGTCTAGAATTCTATGGCTTGTATTGAGGTAAAAATCTTGAAAGAGCAACCAATAGTCACAATTTCTCAAAATCTAACTTTGAATACCTACACAAGCAAGCAAATGTTATCGGCCAGGGTGAAGCCACTTGAACCCCCTCTA
>BRYE01000024.1:7982359-7987359 GCA_030159115.1 Actinidia arguta var. hypoleuca
GCCATCTTTTTCCTCGACCTCTACTTCGTTGGTGAGTTCAACATTGGTGTATGGTGCCTCATCACTTTTGGAGTAGATAAACTCAGCTATGAAGTCATCCAACACTTGTTTTTTTATCACCATTCTTGGTCAGTATTCGATGTGGAATTCGTAGAGCTCAATGGACCATTTGAGGAGATGATCAACAATATAAGGTCATTGGAGAATGTGCTTAAAGGTTGGTCAGTCAATACGATAATTGGATGTGCTTAAAAGTAATGACGAAGCTTCCTTGCTGCAATTACAAGTGTGTAGGCAAGTTTCTCGATCCTCAAGTACCTTATCTCAACTCCAAGAAGGACTTTACTGATGTAGTACACTAGTCTCTAGATTTTGTCCTCCTTTTTAATCACCAAGATGCTTACAGTTGTTGGCAACACAGACAAATATAAAAGAAGATCCTTACCCTTATTAGGAACTATTAGGGGGCAATTAGAGATACTTATTTAACATTTGGAAAGCCATATCTAAATCATTTGTCCATTCAAAGGCTTTACTCCCCCTCAGAATCTTAAAAAATGGTAAACACTTATTAGCTAATTTAGAGAGAAATCTGTTGAGAGTAGCAACTCGCCCTATCAGACGTTGAATGTCATGATTTCTCTTGGGCGAGTTCATCATTAGCAGAGCTTGTATCTGATCGGGGTTTGCCTCAATTCCTCTTTTGGTTTCCAAGAAATTGAGTAATTTTTCAAAAGACACTTGAAGGGAATGATTCCCCGCAATAGAAGCATGATTTTTTATTTTTTACTTTTTAGATCTTCAACCATGTAATCCTATAGTGTCAATAAAGATGGGGTTCGATATACCGTAATGATCATGAGAATAATCAAGGATTGAAACCCAAAGCCTATTGAACGTGCCTGTTAAATGCGTTCCTGCTGCCTGCTGGATGTTGCGCTTATTGGCTGCCCTCAACACTAGCTGACTATTATTTGGACACTGCCATGTTGACTGCGGCTACAACCTTCTCTGCGGTTGCACTACTACTAGGGCTGGTTACTGTTATTTGTTGTTGCTATTGTTTGCAATAGCAGTGGCGGCACCAGTGGCTGCTATTTACAATGGCGGGCAGTGGTAACTATTGTCAGCGGCAATGGCTGTGATTATTGCTACTAGATCGTAAATTTCAATAGCATTATTATAATTTTTTTGCAAAAATAAATTCAAAAAACTTTAAGATTAGATTTTTTAGTTTCCTAGACCCTTTGATATTCTCTCCTTTTTTCTTCAATCCTAACCAACCCTTTAAGAGTGTGGGCTCTCAGATTTTTTTTCCTCAAAAAAATCTACTGAGAATTATTTTTTTGTGTGGATTGGCAGCCCATATATTATATATATAGTTTAGATTTCCTACTTGGGCAAAAATAAGGATCCTAGGGAGTCCTTGTTTGGATCCAATTAAAATACTAAATATTCTAGTCATCTCATAACTCAATTTTAGTAATTTAATTAATTTTACTAAATAATTTGAATTGAACTCCAAAGCAAAAGGACTAAAATACCCTTTATCGCTATTTTATTACCGTAATCAAAACATCTCTACATGGGTACCAATAATTAAGTTTGGATTAATTAACTGTCCTTCAAACCCTAATTATTTTCAACCTTTATAATTATAATTCATTTCCAATTTAGTCACCAAAATAATAAGTCTTCATTTCGATAAATAATTTATTGGAAAGACCGAATCCGAATTTCAATGACTAAATTAATGAATTAACTCACGAGTGATACCCATTCTCTACTACAAGAGAGTGAGATTCTATCTTAAGAATTAAGTAATTTCACAGACCTTAATATGACTACTTAAGATACCGAGATATTGACCTCAATTACGCTCGCTCATTGGTAAATCAAAGTGATCAATGTCAAGAACTTGAATTCATCATTCTCTTAGGATTAAAAGTCAATTAAAAAAACATATGTAAGATTCCATCATTAAATGACAATGTTATATGAATTACTTTCTTACGACGATTCGATTCAATGCATTCTATAATACACCAATACTTTAACCTTAAGTCACTTACTCTGATGGTTGAGATAAACCATCCTATCATTCAGAGGTTAACAGTATTATAGTCTCCACATATGAGAATCTAAATTCATCACTGACTACAAACTAAATAAAATTACTAGGATCAACAATTAATATGTCTTGTGTGTAAATCTTATTTTCACACATTTATCATATCTCTAGATAACTTAGGAACATATTATCTCATGATATATATGATAAAATAAACTCTCATTCTAAATAATAATTAAATATTTAGACATACGCACATACAAAACCCAACAACACCAAATATGCATTTCAACTGATTCAGCATCATATGGTGTTGGCGCAAACTTTTAAAGGTCTTTTCTTAATCACCGATATGATCTACAGCTTTGGGGATTTTAACTAGTATGTCGTCAGTGTAGACTTCCATGGTATCTCCGAGTATGTCTTTAAACATCTTATTAACCAATCTCTGGTATGTCACCCCAGCATTCTTCAATTCAAATGGCATAACCTTGTAGCAAAATAGCCCTTTTTTCTGTGATGAAGGATGTCTTCTCGCTATCTATGGGATGCATTTGGATCTGGTGGTATCCAGAGAAGGCATCCATAAAACTGAGGAGTTCTTGCCTCGATGTTGCATCGATTACTAGATCTATCTTTGGGAGGGGGAAGCTGTCTTTGGAACATGCTTTATTCAAGTCGATAAAGTCAATGCAGACCTTCCATTTTTCCCCTTTCTTTGGGGCGATGACTATGTTAGCCTACCAGTCTGGATAGTGGGCCTTCCTGATGACATTGTCATTAATGAGCTTCAAAATTTCCTACTATATCACTTTTAGTCATTTAGAGGTGAACTTTCTCCTCTTTTGCGAACGGAAGGATAATATGGATTGGCAAAAAGCCTATGTACGGTGACATGAGGATCTATTCTAGGGACCTCACTCTATAACCAAGCAAACACGTTGTAGTTCCTTCTCAAGAACTCTACCAAAACATCTCGTAGCTCTATTATATGTCCCAATCATCACACGGAAATCTGGATGATCAGAGTGTATGGAGATTGGAGTTACTTCTTCCAATGGCTTGATATTTTCTGTATCTCTGGGGTGTAAGAGAGGCATAGTCCCTATCTCGTCTCTCAACTCCACCATCTCTACATTCTCTATCTGTAGTTGTTATTTGTCATTTGGTTTCATCACTATCATGAAACACTATTTGGAGACTTTTTGGTTGCCTCTTACCTCACCTATTCTAGTAATGGTGAAAACTTCATTACTAGGTGATAGGTGGAGGTAATGTCTTTTATTTTTCCCATTGTGGGGAGACCTAGAATAACATTGTAAGGCGAAGGGCAATTCACTACTATGAAATTCTACCACACTATGGTCCGGTGTGGCTCTGTCCCCATGGTTAAGGGCAACTTGATCCACCCTATTGGATGAATTGAGCCTCCCCCAAATCCGATCAGGGCAGAGTGGAATAGGTGGAGTTTGCCTTGCCCGAATTTTAACTTATCAAAGGCCGAGAGAACAAGATATCAGCAGAGTTTCCATTGTGAATCAAGATTCTTCAGACGTTGAAATTGGCAATCAAGATTCATGAATTTCTCATTCTTGATTTCCATAAGTACTTGAGCAATTGAGGCATTGAAAAGAGGTAGCAATAGTTTTGTTCGGCAAGGAGGAGTCCTGGTCCATCCATCGGTCATTGTCTTGCCTTCTAGCATCCAGCTCGGGATTTCTTGACTTTAAGTTGCCCATGTAATCTATCCTCCTTGAATCTGGCTCTTTCCTTTTGCAATCCACTTCTTTTCCTCACCTGCTTTGTTAGTCTTTGACCAATTCCTTAGCAACGATATACTTGTAGGCCTTATCTTGAAGCACCGACAAGGTTTCTGGTATATTCTTTGACAAGGAGTCAAATAGTGCACCAGGTCGAAGTCCTTCCATCATCACCATGATTACCACCTTATCACTGTGGTCCTCTACTTCAAGACTTTCCCCAGCTTTTTAACAGATGGTGAAAATGTGAGAGGCGTTCTTCTGCCTGACCCTATAGCTCAAAAAATTGACGACAAAATGCTTACTTAGGTCGCCAAAAGAGTCAATGATTCTAAGTGACAACTTCCTGAACCATGACCTCGCCAACCCTCGTAGAGTTATTGAGAATGCTCTGCACATCGCCTCGTCTAAGGCTCCTTGAAGCAACATCAGGTTCTTGAATGAATCCAAATGGTCCATTGGATCCATTTTCCCTCATAAATCCCCAGTTAAGGAGGGAACTTGAATTTGGAAGATACTCTGACCCTCATCCCCTTCTCTATGAATGGGGTTTCCGTTTGCCTTATCAACGCGTCCACGATTATTGTTGCCTTAACGCCAATGTCAATTGCGTCTATCCAGGCATCCAGATCCTTGAACTTCTGTTTGGTTGACACATTATTGCAGTATTTGTTGGGACGGTCATCCGGTCGAGGCAATAATCCTTGCCTATGAGTTTCCTCGCTAGTTGACTTTTGCGATTTACTGCTGGAAGACTGCGATCGAGATGTTTCAAGACATCTACCTTGCCTTCCATGCCTAGAGTGAGGGTTGAAGGATTGGCGACGAGGTATTGCATTAAATGTGTATTCAGATCGTTCATTACCCTGATTTGCTTGGTAATACCATGCATGTCACAATGAATGTCTTCGAGGTCTAGAGCTTGATTGGAGTTGGCCATTGGGGGCACCCTGTTATCTAGGGGACTACTGGCACTTTGTCTAAGAAATAGACGACTACACATGTGTATAGAGTATTGAGAACTTTTGTTCTCACAGACAGTGCTAAACTGTAAAAAAATTTAAAAAGAACAACCAACAGTCACAATTGCTCAAAAACTAACTTTGAACACATACCAAAAGGAGCAAACGTTATCAACCGGGGTGAAGCCACTCAAAATTTTTTTGGTG
>BRYE01000024.1:8084859-8089859 GCA_030159115.1 Actinidia arguta var. hypoleuca
CTAAGAACAAGGATGATGTGACGAAGAAGACTAAATATGAATGTTAAAAATAACAAATGCACATAACAAGAAATTCTATGATACCCACCAAGGTAGCACTAAGGTTTAAGGTCATCAGTGGGATCAACCATAACCTAAGAGGTCCTGTGTGACTCCCACTAGGAACGCCCTATCTCAACTGGTTCGTAGATCTTGCAGGTGGGTTCCTGTGCTCCTAGGTTTACCGTGTTGGGAAACATAAGATCTTGGAATATTATGGGGTCTCAATCACCTCTCCAAAAGCTAAGGGTGGACGAACGCCTATCAAACATCATTTATGAATATAATATCTCGGTACATTAGAGGTCTCAACCACCCCTCCAAACAGCTTGGAATTGCAAAGTTCTTGGCTGAAAAAATTGGTTGATTTAGTGGGTGTTCTAGAAAACAACGTTAGGCCAATTAACTTTTACAAACTAGATAAAGGCATTACTCCTCCTGAGCAATCTTTTGTTAGCTATTGGACTAGCGTGATTACTTGAACAATCATTTTTTGGAATGATTCTACTCATAATGTTCAGATCCTCAGCTCTACTGATCAAGTTGTCTCTATCAGTATATCATACATTCTGGACATTCATTGTGTCATCTATTGTCCACGTGGCCAATGACAAAAGTCTTAGGGATCTTCTTTGGGGTCTGATCCGAGATCTTAACTTCGAAGGTGGAGGGTGGCATTCGTATAACAAGGAGGATGGCCAGACATTTTAGCAAGCTTGATAGAGTTCTGGTTAGGCACTTTCTCAGAGGCTGAACCTTTTTTTCTTCCTCCTGTATATTCGACCATAACAATGGTATTGTTAAAGTTAAGCATGCCTAAGCCTGCTACTTGTATAAAAGCCGTTTTAAGTTTTTCAATTTTTGGGCCAATCATCCTTGATTCCTGTGCATTCTTTCTAGTGCTTGGTCATCCTATTTTCCAATTTTTTTCTAAATTAAAATATCTTAGCAAGGATCTGAAGAGATTCAATTTAAGTACCTATGGCGACATCTGACAAGGTTACTAATACTTAAGCTCCTCTTCATAAGTTACTGCTGGCTACACAGTACACACTGTAATATTGAAACTACTGCAGCTGAGAAAATAGACCTTGGTAATTATGCTGATCTCTTTATGTTTCTAGAAACAAAATACTAGGGATAAATGGATCAAGCTTGGGGTTCAAAAAACACACATCTTATTTTCACAAATGAAGTTAAAATCACAGTGGTAGAAATTAGATTTTCTTTATATAGCCCTGATGGTGCTAGGCATAAAAAATATGAGGATGTCAAGTCCATTATAGTCAACTACTTCATGCAAATCCTGGGATCAGCTAATCCTGCTCTCTCTGATGGCCAGCTTAACAAGACAACCTGATTGGACCTTGTTTGTCACAAGAGCAATTGTCTTCCCTTGTTTCTGAATCTGAAATCAAATCAATTCTTGTCTTCTCTTTAAAAGATGATGAAATTTCTGGTTGTGATGGTTACACAGCATGCTTCCTCAAAAAAAGCTTGGTCTATAGTTGGGCCTGATATGGTAGCTACTGTCAAATCTTTTCTACTGTTAGCTTTTGGGGGAAGTTTATGTCTCGGCTATCACCCTTGTGCCTAAAATGCCTCTCTTGGCCTATCTCTTGCTGTTACACGACTTACAAGGTCATTCAAGATCATTACGAGTAGATTGAAGAAGGCTATCCATCTGATGATCAGTACTCGTTAAGCTGCCTTTGTTCCAGGTATTTCAGATCAAATCCTTCTTATGCAAGAACTAGCAAGGAATTATCATAAGGATAACATTCCACCAAAATGTGCCATGAGACATTTCAAAGGCTTTTAACTCAAAATTCATGGAGCTTTATCTTGGATATCCTTGAGAATTCATGAGTTGGACAAGAGCTTGTATAACCTTTCCTAAGTACTCCACCTCTATATATGAAGTTCTCCTAGAGTGCTATTTTCCTGGGGCTCAGGGTGTTAGGCAAGGAGATAACTTATCTCCTCACCTCTTCATCCAAGTCTTTCAGTTTATCTCCAAACTTTTCCGCAGCATACTTTGACAAGGACAATTTTACATATCATCCCAGATGCCAGAATGTCAATACCCGTACTTCCTTAGCTGATGACTTTTTTCATCTTATATACACTACATCCCTAGTCTTTTCAGACTATTCATCATACTCTTTGCATTGTTATTTGAACTACTTTCCAATCTAGACTTCTCCTCCTGTTTCCCTTGGTAGTTTTGTAAATTTTGAGAGCACTTCACAAGAGGAATATTTTAAACCATGAATAAGTATTTAAAAAAAAGTTTGACAGCAATTCAAAAAATTGATAAATTTGTGTGTTAATTAGAATTTGAAGGCTTGTATTCATTCATTATGAAGTGAATCAGTATAGTACACTGTTGGAGAAGATAGATAAATCACTAACAACACCCAATGGTACCCTAAAATTAAACAAGGCACATAACGGTCTTAACAAACTCTTAAAAGTATTTTTACAAAATTACAACACTTACCCAGCATTATGAGGAATAAAAAGGAGTTGGTGGGGCTTAGCATCCTCTAATCTCCTTGCAAGCAATGCTGATTTAGTGCCTTAGTTTTTCCACTGTTGGCATAATGGTTAACAAATATAAATCTACTCTCCAAATTAAAAGCCTTTATAAGGCCATGAAGATACTGCCAAATGAGAAAAGTAATTCTTATAACAAGTATGATATATTGTAATGCTTTGAGCTTCAAATTTGTAATTAGTTCTCACCTTCTAACAACAAAATGCATGTAACGAACAATGCTTTCACATATATATTCCATGTCTACTTTTTGAAGCTGAATTCCAATATCCTCACCAAATATGTCTTTGTGTAGTTCAATGCTAATGGCTCCATCATATTTGAGATGTTTGACAAATGAAGCAAAAGATTGGATGGACTCCAGATACTTCTCACAATTGATATTGTTTGAAGTTACCCAAGTTAGAATATATTTTGGGTGAATAAGAATTTATAAAACAAAAGAAAAAGAAGAATAAGTTTACAAGAAACAACATAAGAACCTATCAAATCTTCTCAACCTACTTACACCCTGGCTAGTTAAAGAGAAGGCAAGTAAGGGGAGCTAAAACAAGCATAGAATCCATGTACAACCACCTAGGTTCAACAATCTCCAACCTTCACCCACTTACACCCTTTCTAGCCTTTTGGCTGAAAAGGACTGGAGTTTGGAGAACCCGCAAAGTGTTAAACCAGATATTTCCCAAAGTAAACAAACATAAGCTAACTTTAGGTTAAACAAATCTTAACATATCTTACCTCATTGCCAACTGCTACAACATTTTTTCATGCACTCTGAGTTGAATAATCCCCAAAGTGGACAAATATTAGTCACTTTAACTTAAAGAATTCATAATAAAGCTTAGATATGACATTATACCTCATTGCCAACAACTCCAACATTTTTTGAAGCTCCCAAAGTTAGAAAATTTCAAAATTAAACGCAAATGGGTAGAAACCTTAAATTAAAGATAATTTTTTTTAAAAAACTTTTAATATAGCATTATATATATGCCTCATGCCAACCAATACAAGGTTTTTGGGCCAAGCCACTTCATCCCCGTTGCCTCTCCTACAATCTCCATTCCAGGGCTAGGTATAGGAAGAGGGGATATTTTAAATAACATCCATAGACACACGTACATTGGCGGTAATATATGAATTGCTTCCTCGGATCCAACTCTCTCATATATTGTAGCATGAGCAACAGTGTTGGTATTGCAACAAATAAGGAAATTAAACATTAAACATCACCACAAAATAAAGTAACCAAACAAAAAAACAACTTCAAAAGTTTTAAGTCTTTTCATTCTTTTTTTAGGGTTTGGAGGTAGCGTGACATTCTTAGTTATCATCCTGTATTCCATTTCAATAGGATCTGTGGACTACCTCTATATTTACGTTTCATAGTGTTTGCACTAACATCTTCAAATAGTGGTGCATGTGGTGTTTGAACTTCTTCAAGAGTATAAAGTATGTATCTTTCTCATTCTTTTTTAGGGTCTCAAGGTGGAGGTGGCATGTCATTCTAAGTTATCATGTATTCCATTTCAATAGGATCAAGCTGTGGACTACACTTTTCAAAGCGTTTGAACTAACATGTTCAGATTGTGGTGTATGTGGTGTTTGCTACCCCATTGCATCGATTTGATCTCGCATTTGCAACAGGTTACTTCAATAGCTTTATGCTTCCCCTCACAACGTGAATGCTTAATGTTCAGGAGTACCAAGTGCCATAGTTAGGATGTCGTTGCTTCCTTGAGTGCATAAACTCTCATTTTTGCCTGTTTGGTTAACTCATCCTATAACACAAATTACCATATAAAAAGAACTGGACATATAAAATTTTATGAAAAATTGCAAAGAATAGTGCTTTGAAAATAACTTGACAATTCTTGCATCTTGTTTCATACTTTCCTCGTCATAATATACTCCTTTTTTATGTGAACGGGCCCATTTCAGAATGGTGTTTGAACTAATGATGATTTGAGGTAAAACGGGGTTGTGTAGAATACGTTTCCTACAAATCTCTTTGCAAAAAGGACGAGTTGAGTAATCCAGTAGGGTACATGCTCAAATCGGTGCTTCAAGGTGACACCTCCCGACTTATTTTTTTTTCAGGTTAGAGAAGCTAATGTTGGATATTTGGAACATTAGGATTTTGGAGCATTTAACAACGATGAACCCTTCAGTTTCTTGTTTAGACCAAATGAACCAACATGCTCAATTCGGTTCTTGTCCCAAAATAACATAACTTGATCATTTTGAGTTTGGTACAAACCCAAACTGGCAATGATAAACATTGGCGGGATAAAACGTCATTATCTGCAATGAAGATTTGACGAAATTCTCACCTTTTGATGACCGATTTTCATCTTGAAATGATTATACCGTCTTGTAAAGGTGCTATCGCTGTAAGGAT
>BRYE01000024.1:8149859-8164859 GCA_030159115.1 Actinidia arguta var. hypoleuca
AAATTTCTAATGCCCAAGTCTAGCCCAAAGTCAAGGATTTGACGGGCTTTGGGCTCAGGCTCAAGTTTGGGCTTTGGGCTCAGGCCATTGGATGGGAGGGCTTCGGCCCATTTTTTATTTTTTGAACAATGATGTAGGGCCATAAGGGGTGCAATTGCAGGGTTGGGGGGACTTAGGGGCCTAGAAGATTTCCTAATAGTATAGGGGTATGGATTGTAATTTGTGCTGCAATGCACCGCCGACCGCGTGACAATGTGTACTCGGTCGGGAAAAAAAAAAGAGATTCTGTTGGTTAATAACTTACTGGTTTCTTTTTTCCCTTTTTGTTTTTTGGGTTGGGGGGGAGGAGTGGCTGAGTGGGCGGAGGGTTCGACCCAAGTAGTTATTGGCCAGACCACTTTTAAACTTTTTGGACGGGCTTTGGGACAAAGATTCGGGCCGGGATTCGGGTTTGGGACATTTATGTCCAAGCCCAGCCCATAACAATTGGGCGGGCTCAGGCCTAAATCGGACTTTAGACAAGCGGGTGGACGTTTTTTGGGGCCACGGGTGGGCTTAGGATCTTGGAATTTTTTACACCCCACCTTTTAGTGATCTGATGTAAGATGCTGACTTGAAAAATTTAACAATACTAAAAGTTGTGTCAAATTTCATACAAATGTTAAGAAAACTATAATTGATTGACAAGAATTTTCTAAAAGTGGTGTTCAAACGTTAAGGTTAAAAGTTTAGACCGTTCGAACTATGTTCATGGGCGTTCGAACCCTAACTGCGTATGGCAGAAGGAACAGTAACTGATTTTCACAAATTTTACCAAAACTCAACTCAAATCTAATCCAAGCTTTTCAAGACTTAGGAAATACTATGAGTGACCTATTAGTACTACAATATCTTAAAATCAACCCCTCACTTTAACCCTATCATGGTAGATCTAATTTTTAAATCAAGACCAAAATCCTAACATACATGTACATAGATTTATACTATTTAGAGTGGTTACCTTTCTTCAATCTCAAGCTTAGGCCTCTAATGGCATGTAGTTGAGCTTCTAAAATCTCTCCTTTCTTTCCTTCTCCTTCTTCCTTTCTCTCTTCTCTTTCTCTTTTCTCTTTCTTCTCTCTCCGAATGTGTGTGTAGGTATATTTGCTGAGACACATGAGAAATAATCCCATGTGGCTCGCCTATATTTTAATTTGGTGTTTCTTTTTTCTTTTTTATTTTATACTGATGGCGTTCGAACGCCCTTCTTAGCGTTCGAACTCTAAGAAGAAAACGTGAGTTGGAGATACTGAAAGTATAAAATCTTCCACATGCGGTAGAATTCGAACACCCTCTTTAACGTTCGAACTGTAAGAAGGATTCTGGGTTTAGCATTCAAACGTCTCTTCTAGCGTTCGAACCCTAACAACAAAACTAGGCAAAAATAAAGTTTTAGTTTTAAGGATTCCTTAATCCACACCCAGACTAAGATTTACAATTGAAAAAAGAAAAAGCTAAACCAAAGAGAGAAATTTAGGCTATTAAAAAAGAAAAAGAGGGGGAGAAATCTAGGCTTCGTATGAGTTAGTTTTTTGTGTGTGATTTTTTATTAAAAAATATAATTTTTTTAGCCCGTTTGATCCGAGTTTCTATTTGGACATGTTTTTTCATAACGGTTTTTTATGGCCCATTCTCGGATTTTTAAAAGTATCCAAACAACACAAGTGATTTTTTTTTTTCTTTCTACTTTTAATTCAAAAATACAAAAACCTATATTTTCTTGGTCTCGAACATTCCTGCGGGCTTAAGCATGTAAATTTTGTTAAAATGCAAATAGCTGGGCTGAGCCTAGTCCGACACATCTTGCAGAGCATGGGCCAAGGTTTTGAGATCAAGGTGGGTGGTCTTAACAAAAAAATTCTGAAGGCCAGAAAAACCCTGGCCCAAGGTCCAGGCTGGACCTGGCTATACGTTTCTTGAGAACTACTCCAAGAACTCAACAACTCAGTCAGTGGAGACAATTCGTAACTGCTTCATTTCCATTTTCCAAACTCAGCGTCTGGCCGCATCACCGCAACGGTCTTATTCTTGCCTATATAAGTACTTGATTCTTCTCAATTTCACTCTCTCTTTCGCTCGCTCGATTAGGTCAAATCTTGGAGCAATGTGTCTTCAATCGCTCTGTTTTTTGGTGGATGGAGGCTCATGGCGAGATTGGGGCCGCATTGCTTCTCCTTCTTAATCTTCTATGTTCTTCCAATTAGGTATCAAGAGATCTAATTCATAAATTGATTTTGAATTAACAGTTACAGAATAATTCCTACCGATTCATATTCTCTTTCTTTCTTCGATCAATTCGGAGTTTAGTACTTTCAATTGGTTTTTAGTTTGTGTTATTCTTAGTTGAAAAACAATGCGATGAAGATTGTGAAGATCTTTTTTGGTGTGTTCCGGTTAATTTGGACGATTTCAGATTTCATGTCTCGGACGGTGATGTTGAATTAAACTTAAATAATAATTCATGCATTACCGATTCTTACATTCTCTTTCTTCGAGCAATTCTGCGTTTCGTTTATACTTTCAATTGATTCTCCGTTTGTGTTATTTGTAGTAAAGAACAATGTGATGAAGACTGTGAAGGGTTTTTAGTGTGTGTCCTTGTTAATAGAGATGATTTCAGATTTCATGTATTTCATGTCTCATACGGTGATTTTGAATTAACAGTCACAGAACAATTCTTACCGATTCTTACATTCTTTTTCCTTTTTCGACCAATTCTAAGTTTAGTTTATACTTTCAGTTAATGGTTCTTTGTATGTGTTATTTGCAGTTAAAGAACAATGCGATGAAGATTGTGAAGATTTTTTGGTGCGTTTCTGTTAATTGATACAATTTTAGATTTCAAGTCTTATATGATGATGTTGAATTTAACTTAAATAACACTTCATGCATTATCTTTCTTCCACCAATTGGGTTTCCTTTATAATACTTTCAATTAGTTCTTCGTATGTCGCAGTTAAAGAATAATGCGATGAGGATTGTGAAGAATTTTTGGTGCGTGTTGCTGTTAATTGATACGATTTTAGATTTCAAGTCTCATATGGTGATGTTGAATTTAACTGAAATAACACTTCATGCATTATCTTTCTTCTCCCAATCCTGGGTTTCCTTTATAGTACTGTCAATTGGTTCTTCTTGTGTTATTCGCTATTAAAGAATAGTGTGATGAAGATTATGAAGATTTTTTGGCTTGTGTTGCTGTAAATTGATACGATTTCAGATTTCAAGTCTCATACAATGATGTGGAATTAAACTTAAAAGAACAATTCATGCATTATCTTTCTTCCACCAATCCTGGGTTATTCGCAGTTAAAGAACAATGCAATGAAGATTGTGAAGATTTTTTGGGTATGTGTTCATGTTAATTGATTTGATTTCAGATTTCAAGTCTCATACGGTGATATTAAATTAAACTTAAATAACAATTCATACATTATCTTTCTTTTACCAATCCCGGGTTTCGTTTATACATTCACTTGGTTCTTCCAATGTGTTATTATTCACTGCTAAAGAACAATAACAACGAAGATTGCAAAGAGTTTTTGGTGTGTGTTCATGATAATTGAACTTCTTTCTTATCTGATACACTTTCAGCTTTCAATTTTCATACAGTGATTTTGAATTAACAATTGAAGAACAATTCATACTTTATGTTTCTTTGACCAATTATGGGTTTTGCTTCTACTTTCAGTTCGTTCTTCATATACATGTTATATTCACTGTTAAGAACAATCAATATGAATATTGTGAAGAACTTTTGGTCAGTTGTGCATAATAATTGACCTTTTTCTTCTCAGATACACATTAGGACTTCAATAAAAGTTCCCTTAAGCACTTAACTGCGTTATTCGCCTCTGTATGGAACATGTTTTCCAATATTAGCATAATTTTGGGAATGGATTCTGGGTGGTTATTTACCATATAGGATTTACAGGAGTTCTCTAATCGGTCCCTTATAATCATCTGCTGGACAAGTCTCTATACTTTGAGTAGCCTTTTTTTCCTCTTCTCTTCGTTTTTCTTTTTGGGATCTATTCTACGTTTTAATGATGTTGAAGAGCTCTGCTATTTTTGACAGTAATCTGGTTTCTATTTGTGATTTCAGTGCCCGAAATTGTAAAGGGATTATCCGAGGCAGCAAATTCTGAAGTGTCCGTCAGTTTCACTCTTCACTTGATGCCAATGTTAATAGTTATGCTCAGATGTGAACATAATTTAACATCCCTCTCTTTAACTAACCAAACTTACTTATAGGGTTGTGGTATGCAATCAACTATATACGTGGAATTGGCTCCAGGAGTTTCAGTAGGCGATTTGCATCGACATTTGAGGATCTTCTATGAGATTTGTCATCCATATTGCAAAATCCGTATTGATCAAATTCGTTAGTGGTCATCACTGGTTGTAGAATCATTACCCAATCTGTGCAATAAAATGCTAAGGCTTTGATGGTAAGCCTCCTGCCATTTTTACGTGCATTGGTAATTTGGTAGAGTGTAAAGTTACTGTTAGCATTGATATTTATCTGAGATATACTTCTTATTCCTTTCCCCTAAACTTTCTTTTGTCTGCATGTAAACAAGTCTCTTATTTTTTCTTGACCCAGAAAGAAGCTGTCTATGGTTTGCCAGAGATTTATAGGAGTGAAATCCAAGATGCTCGCCTAGTTGCTAATCATAGCTGCTATCCATCATCTATTCAACTTCTCCTTGTTCCATTGATAAAGGTTTGTTTTGAGTTCAAAAGTTCATCATTAGGTATGCTTTAATGTTGTCTTCTCATCAATCACATCAAATACCCTGTTCTTGTCTCGGTTTCCTCCTGCTTGCATGCCAACCTCTTTGAAAGTAAAATATTATTATCGACTCAAAATCTGGTGTGAGCGGAGCAGGTGAGAACTATGTCCATAGTCTTGCATTTGCACATATATTCTTAAGGCAATTTGCAGCAATGCTGGAGCCATTTCTAATAGTAGATATATCATGCAGGGCGAGGTGCCACGGAGGCAAATTTGTACACCAAAATAGCTGAAGGGATTCATTCTTATGGTATTACTGGGCATCATCAGGGTAAGTAGTATTCTTGCTCAACTGAGTCACGGTTATATCATGTGCTTAAAAACAATTTCCATTAAGACTTTGATAAAAGTTCCTTTAAGCCCTTAACTGCCTTGTTCGCCTCTACATGGAACATGTTTTCCAATATTAGCATAATTTTGGGAATGGATTCTGGGTGGTTATTTACCATATAGGATTTACAGGAGTTCTCTAATCGGTCCCTTATAATCATCTGCTGGACAAGTCTCTATACTTTGAGTAGCCTTTTTTTCCTCTTCTCTTCGTTTTTCTTTTTGGGATCTATGAGTTTTAATGATGTTGAAGAGCTCTGCTATTTGTGGCAGTAATCTGATTTCTATTTGTGATTTCAGTGCCCGAAATTGAAAACGGATTATCCGAGGCTGCAATTTCTGAAGTGTCCATCAGTTTCACTCCTCACTTTATGCCAATGGTAATAGTTATGCTCAGATGCGAACATAGTTTAATATCCCTCTCTTTAACTAACCAAACTTTCTTATAGGGTTGTGGTATGCAATCTTATATATGTGGAATTGGCTCCAGGAGTTTCAGTCGGGGATTTGCACTGACATTTGAGGATCTTCTATGAGGTTTGTCATCCATATTGCAAAATCTTCATCACCTGTTGTAGAATCATTACATATTATTAGTTTTCCTTCTTTCTTGGTGTGTCTGGAGAGGGGAGGGAGATAAGGAGATGCATGCATCCTGAACTTATCCAAATTGACCAGCTGGTTGAAGCTTCCTTTAAGCAATGTGACTGGAAAGAAAAAACGTAATTACTTGATGATCCTGTGGGTTTTCTAGCTATTTCCATGATCTTAATTGCCTGAACTATAATTTTGAATAATCTGTATTGTTCTGATGAGTTAGTGAGATGTTCTAGTAGTTTATGCAAAACTTCTATGGACACAGTGTAGATGGCGTTCAACCATTGTGTACTTTTTGTCTGTATTTTAAAAATAGTCTGGTGTCTGGACCAATTAGAGATTTGACATGCTGCTCCATCTCTCCAATTATTATTAAATGTGACACGCTAGTAGATTGATGGACTATACAAATGCTTGTCTAATTAATTTTTGTGATGCCTAAGTTTATCACCTTTCTTTTTGTTTTATCTTTTTGACAAGTATTTTTTGTTGGTTTTAATTTCTACTATTTTGTTTGTGCAGCATGAAGAGTTTTTAATTTTGCTGAAGGAAAAAAAAGTCCCTCGTACACAACATGTTTGTGGTTCCAATTACTACTTTATGAATATTGAGCAATAATAATTTCTGTTGGATATTTTGGCATGCTTTTGACATATTGGCTAAGCTCTAATGATTTCTATTTGCAGATCGATAATCTTGTAAAGGGAGCTTCCAGTCACGCTCTTCAGAATCTCAACTTGATGCTACAGGGTTTGGCTCTTCAGAATATGCCGTTGTTTCCTTAGCAGGTGTTTCAAACATATGCACGATTATGTGTAACTATGTGAGTTTGACCTCAACAGACTTCATCTTCACTTGAGATCAGATACGGAAACCTTCATTTTTGTTGTTATCTAATTAAGCCTTGTAGGTCTGGTTGCTTGGATAGTCTCCACCTATCTTCTATTTTGGCCTTCTCCTCAACTTGATCTGCTTCAAATGGGGCAATGCTACAATATCATTCATTATATGTATGTATAAATTTTATTAATATCAACTGATTTTATGTATGATCCTCATGTCACCTAGAACATAATTTATTTATTTTTGTAGATTTTGTACTGGTATTAGACTAAAGGTAGATGTACTCTCTCAATTTGGAATTACTTGTGTTGCACTATCAATGTAGTTGCCTAATAACCTGTATGTATGTGGTTTCGGCTGATATTGGTTTTTGCAGGTAAGACGGTCCGGGATTTTCGCTAGCAAGAGAAGAGCATCAGCATGCAGTACTTGTTGAAGCACACAGGTAAGTTGTAATTTGTAACCATGAAACTAGGTCTTAGTGGAATCAATGTATGCTATCATTGTTTTCTCTGAGGTGGTGGAATATTTTTCGATTAGTTTTATATTTGAAGGATCTTATGAAAGTTTAACGTTAGTGATAAAAGGTGTAAATCATAACAATGCACCATGACTTCTGACAGGAACTTGAAGCTTGCATTTTCATTACCTTTGCGATTGGAAAACGTTTACATTTTCAAGCTGAATGAAATTATGTTGCAAAATTCAATTTTAATGAAAATGCTCTCGGCTGCTTGTTTGAGGTGCCCACGACTTTTGATAAACAGGGAGCACAAATCCTTGCAGTTGCAGTTCTTCTGGGCTTGACATTTTGGTTATCAGATAAAGCTAACTTTCTACAAGGTTTTCTTTTCTTTAGCACATCCCCTCCACAAAAAAAAAAAAAAGGAAAGAAACAGAAAGAATGACGTGCATTTGAAAATGTGTGATATCACATTTCATTTGAATGCTTTGGTTTTCTTAGTGAACACTACAAAGCATGTTTTGGAGCAAGATTCATCATGTACATTTGTTTGAACCTTCTATGCTTCTGAGTGTTGTATCTTTCTTCATTTCACGTTCTTTGAGGTAATCCAGAGTGGATCAGTAGAATTGGACTTGTTAGGAAAGCCAAGACATAAAAATGCCCTTTAAATAAATATGCAAACAAATCAATTGCTCAATACCTGCGAAAACTGAAATGGGAAACATTCTATTCCACGAAAGATCCCATGCTATATTTAAGACCTTTGGCAGGTTGGAACGTGGAACTTAGAACTCCATATATTGACGGACTACAAGCTAAGCCTTCTCCTGGGCTTGGTCTACCGTCTACCATTGTGATTCTTGATCTGCATCAACTTCTCATATACTTGGTTGCATTGCATATAAATTGGATCGACTGTTTTCCAACTGAAATTTCTGGATACATGACATCAACAAGAGCATTTTGTAAACTTCATTGCATGTAATTGTTAACCTTCCAAGTGAAGCCCATACCATGCTTTTATAAGTACTATTTGTTTGAAGAATAAATGGCATTGTTCAGGCATGTTTGGAGTCTCTCCAAAACGACTTTGTCCCCCCTCTAAACAAAGGATGTAATAAACTCTTTTTAAGGATGTACGGTTAAACAGAATCTTGGAATCCAATTATTTCTACAAGTTTGTCTCAATATGAACTTAGAGTTGGGCAACATTTCTTTGCTTCATGGGCTATAAACTGCTCCTACTGAATTTACCAGTCTTTATCTTCTTTCCAAATACAAGTACATTATTGTCTATTTGTCCAAGTCTAAACATTTATCTGTTAGTGCGACGAAATTTTGAGCATCTGATTTTGGTCAAGGCTGCCGGCTCTGTAGCTCTCAAAATTGAGACAGCTAGCTGTTTGCCAAATTAATGTGGGATTAATCTGTTTGCAGGTCTTCAACATGTCAGGCACAAATGTTGACGCAGATCAGAGAATTACTCAAGATCTGGAGAAGTTAACGACTAACTTGTCAGGCCTGGTTACTGGAATGGTAAAGCCATTTGTTGACATGCTATGGTGAGTGTTATGTGGCAATTGTTATCGTTTTTTTCTGTACCTATTTCTTTTTTCTAGAAGCACTGTTTATCAGGAAGTGATGATTTGATGTAGCATGCATGTTTACTCTTGATCCTTCACCACTAATCTTAAGAAATAAATACAATTTCGTTAGGTTAACGTGGAGAATGCATCTGTTGACCGGTCAGAGGAGAATTGCTATGTCATATGCTTATATGGTATTGGGACTTGAGTTTTCTAAGGAACTGACTCCAGATTCAGTGACCTGGCAAGTTGATAATAGCAGCCTAAAGGATCCTTTAGGTCACTTTACACTTGGTTACTTGTGTTTGTATTGCTTCTTTAGACCTAGCTTGCTGTAATGGTCCACCTGACGTCTTACATGATGCATTCATCAGGTTTATGCTGAATCTGTTGATTTCTTCAGAGATGGTGCTCGAGAAAAAGCTGTAAGTTTCTAGGAATTTTTCTATAATTTATATAGCCTTTACTCATATTACGATTTATCGCTGTCTTATTGACATTGGTGGTTGTTTTTCTCTAGAGTTTTTGAATGCGTAATTATCTGCTTCTAAAATACCGGTATCTATGCCTTGTGATATGAATTTGTTTATGAGTTTTCGGTACGTTGGTTCAAAGGCATATCCCGTGGACTTAACAATAACCTTGAACCAAAATTAAGGCCTCCAATATTCATTTCTGAAATCAAGGATCTGCAAAAGAAGGGAAAAGATTACGATGAATCTTTTCATTTTATACTAATTTTGTTAGGTAGAATTTTCCCAAGTTATCAAATGTATAGTGAAGTAAATTGTGTTACCACGAAATCCTTCTTGAGATGATATCATATTTCAACACAATTTGTACTAAAACTTTTAGCAACACAAATTGATCAGCATAAAACATAAGCGTGATTCCAAATTTCCAATGCTCCTCAATAAAGCAGTGAAAAGAACCCAAACCTTCACTCATGTCCTTTCATCTGGAATAGAAGTAGTTTGCAACTAGCAACTATATGGTTTCAGATTTGAATGTGAAATTTTTAACCAACAACTATCTGAAAACCTAAGTGTTTGGAGAGAGGAAAACTTAATTATTTATACATTCTCAACATGCTTCTTTTTGTATGGCCAGGCTTTCTTCTCCATAATCTGGGCAAACACATGCAAATATTTTAATTTTGTAGGCGGTGGGGATTTAACACACTAGATTTATTGCCATACAATTTAGGAGGTCAAACTGGGGTTATAACCCACCATTAGATTAAGTCATATAACCCATTCAACACCCAAGAAATATTGGACTAATACTCTAACGCTCCCCCACACGTGCAATCTCTTTTTAGCTTTGTCAAGTATAGCCTCTTTTTGGGTCTATCATCATGTAACCTTTTTTTTTTTGGGTCCGTCATCATGGGGTGAGGTTTCTTTTTCTTTTCTTTTTTCTTATGTGGGTGGATTCGGCTCTGATACCATGATAAAGTGTTGACCACCAACTCATCTAAAAGCTTAAGCTATTAGAGAGAGAGGACAACTTTATTATTTATAATATTCTTGATAGATATGGAACTTCAGTTTATTGAATAACTACTCAAGTGCATTTTTTCTTATTATTATTGACTATCGATTGTTCATATAAATTATAACATTACTACATAGTTAAATTAAAATGTTACTTCGTTTGGTTTTATTACATTTTTGACAAGAATTTCACACGTATGTAGTGATACTTTAACACAAGCTTTATTACCAATCTGATACAGCAGAGGATTAGAAGACAGAATCTGAATACCCTTCATCAGTCTAGTGGTGAGCAAAAGTTAGTGGTAGATTTAGGGTGCAATGATAAACAAGTAAACTTTAGCACACAAGTGTATACTGTATCAGTGCCTGGACGCAATGACAAAAGGCAAGGTTTGTTACACTATCATTGACGAATGTGGGTAAAGAAGGTAGCCTAAGAGACTTTGATGAACTTGGAAACTCAGCATCTGGGAAGATGATTGGATTAGTGGATACAATGATTGGAAGGAGGATCAATATGGTTTGTTTACAAGAATGTTGTTAGCAGATCAGGGGCACTGAAAAAACCCAGATATGAACACTAGCATGCAAGAATGATAAACATAGGAATAAGGTTGGGATAAGGATGCAACTCTAGAATGAGAGAGAACAATAAACGTGCTGGTGGGATCATGAAAACACACACTTATTGTTGTGTATGTGGCACAAAAAAATCATATGAATAAATTAGAAGACAATTTTTTGTGGCTATGGATAAGTACAAGGAGTACCAGACTTAACATCGAGGTT
Organism: Actinidia arguta var. hypoleuca; assembly: GCA_030159115.1. Lineage (NCBI taxonomy): Eukaryota > Viridiplantae > Streptophyta > Magnoliopsida > Ericales > Actinidiaceae > Actinidia > Actinidia arguta. The sequence continues at coordinate 8,160,807 of BRYE01000024.1, forward strand.
TTGATTTTAGGGAGACAAATGAAGGCAACACACTTTTTACTGATCAAGTATCAAAAATGAAATAAGTATATGTCAAAACTGTCAAGAATGAAATGAATAGTAATAGGAGGATCATCCAATGGTTGAAGACCCTTGATAGTGTATTTCATGGAGATAGTCGTGCAAAGAAGATGTATCTAGCGGAGAGGGTGAATATTGGTCCTTGGGCCATTTCTCATCAAATATGGGCCTTTTCAACCTATTCCGCCATCGTCGGCCTGGAACCAAACGAAATCATCCACGGTCGAAACGGTCCTTGTAATGGGCCGCTATGAGATCTGCATCAAATATGTTGGGTTGGGGTTGGGGTCAGCTTGGTCACCTGTTTTGACTTCTCTAGGTGGTTTGAGCTTAGTTGGTCAGTGCCATGGAGAGGTGGTTGGTTTTAATCAGGGTCAGATTGTATTGGAGTGCCTGGAGGGTAGTTGATCTTTATTAGGGTCAGATTTTGGTAAATGCTTCTTTTTTATAACGTTGATTATAGATGATGGAATGGTGAAAAGCCAGAAAACAGCTTTATGAGGTCTGTAGCTTCACTTCACTTCTTCACTTCTTCCATTATTTCTCTTTTTCTTTGGTTTTCTTTCTTTCTTCCTTTTTTTTTGGGGGTGGTGGTGGCTATGCTTAATTAGGAAATTTATATTTTGAACAACTTGCGTATATAGCTGTTCGGATATTTGTGTACCGTGTATGTCACCATGTACGGGCTTATGAGTTTTACGTGGAGTGAGATGCTATTAGTGGTTTATTTTCACAAAAAAATACAAGATCAATATAACGTTAGTTGATTTTTTTAATTATTTTTTTTTCTATTCAATTTATTCAGTTCCTCTTATCCGGCTGTTTTTCTGGAAGGTATATAGGCGTGATCCATTATCACTGTTTGACAAAAAGCCCATAGCAAAACCAATTGATTGAATCCACTCCATGTTGGTTGGTCGGCCCATTAAACAATGAATCCACTACACGTTGATTAACCTTTCTTCTGGTGGCATGAATCTTTTACGCATCTGCCCTTAATTTTGTAAGTATTATCATTTACAGGCTTATGGTCATTACCCCTGAAAACCAATGATATATCTTCATTTATTTCCTATGACTCAAGTTTGGTTGCATAGCCATCCACTCAATATAGACTCAAGTTTGGACAAGGTTACTGGACAAGGTGGAAAATATATTATTAGTTTATGTGGAGTCATGAGGCAGCTAAGTTAATTCGTTTAGTTAAAATGAATAAAAAAATTATTTACGTAGCATTAGTTTCTGTTTATGGTTTAGTTTTTGCTTACCATTTCAACTTTAATTTTGTTGCTTGATGGCTATGCAACCATTTGTTATCAAAATTGGACCAGGTGAGTACATATTTGTTCTTCTATTATTTCACTTTGCTTCCTAATATATAAATGTCATTTTCCCTCTTTCAAGTGCAGACTTTTTTGTGTAGAACAAGTATTAAAGAAAACTAATTTAGGATTTACTTTTTAGTGATTTCTGGCATTTGAACCGTGCAATCAAGAAAAAGGATCAATAACGTGTATGCAAGACGATTTGGACTCCACTTCACTGGATAAAAACCAATGGAGCTGAAAAGTGAATGGTTTCCCAAATGACTTTTAATGCTTTCTGAAGGGTGTTGTGCATCAACAAATAAGTGTATGTTGTTATTATATTACTCGTCCTTAGTCCATTTATCTAATGTTTCCCATTGCTAGCACAGCATTACTTTTTTTCTTAGGACAGAAACAGAACCGAATCGGTAATTTGCATATTATTTTAAGAATTATGATATGCTCTGAAGGAGGCTAGGAGCCAAGTCCACTAATCTAAAGTAATTCTACCATGCTCTGATTTAGCAGGAGCTACATCTTCCAACACTAGGTTATTTCATATTTCTTGCTGTGAATTAAATTCCTTTTTTGGTTCTGGTTTGTTGGCTAATTTGAAATTTATTGCAGTTAAATAATTTATTATCACATCGCTTTGTCATAACATTTCTTATTGGTTGTTAATGGTAACTTTTCACCATCATATACATCGACCTGAACTAGCGTCTGAATGGTTGTTCAAGCATAACATAATTTATTGGCTTGATTGTTAGGTGGTGGTCGACAAATAAAGTAATTGGAAGAGAGTGGTGATGCAACGTGAAACGGGAAGAGCATATTTGGAAGCGAGATAAAAACACAACCCCTTCTATTAATCTTGAATCCTACAATTACCAGAAAAATAGAAAAAAAGAAGAGATATTCTCTCTTAACACTTAATATTATTAATCAATCAATTGAATAGCCCTAAGGCTTACATGCGTTTATATAGAAGAGAGAAATCCTATACCTACTAGGAAACAATAAAGAAAAGGAAACTGCTTGATCACCAAGATTACACAATTAAGAAAATTACCAAAAAGGAAAATTTCAAAAGATTTGAGTTAAGCTCAAATCTGGAAACTACAAAGAAAAAGAAAGTTTCTTCAAAAAATCCTGCACGAATTGGAATTAAATCGAATGAGATATTGATGGGTCAAATATTTTCTAAAATTGCAAAAACATAAAATTAAAGGCCTAAATGATGAAATTTGGACAAAAAGTGATTTGATTCAGAACTTTGTTGTGAGTTTTGCTTATTAGGCCATTTCCAATCAAATATAGGTCTTCCCAGTGTATGGCCCCTGCATCAGTGGTACTACGATATAGTGTTTGGTTTAGGTTGGGCTTGTATTATGTTAAAAAGTGACTTTAGGCACGGGTAAAAGATTTGAGTTAAGCTCAAATCTGGAAACTAAAAAGAAAAAGAAAGTTTCTTCAAAAAATCCCGCACGAATCGGAATTAAATCGAATGAGATATTGACTGATCAAATATTTTCTAAAATTGCAAAAACGTAAAATTAAAGGCCTAAATGATGAAATTTGGACAAAAAGTGAGTTGATTCAGAACTTTGTTGTGAGTTTTGCTTATTAGGCCATTTCCAATCAATATAGGTCTTTCTAGTGTATGGCCCCTGCATCAGTGGTACTACGATATAGTGTTTGGTTTAGGTTAGGCTCGTATTATGTTAAGAAGTGACTTTAGGCACGGGCAATTCTCTAGTGTTTAATATTAGTGATTGAATTGACTTGCTTGCTTTTAAGATATTTGAATAGCGACTTTTTGCAGGCTAAAAGACTAGAAGGTAACTTTGAAGAGGATTTATTACAAAGGGTACTTGAGTTTTGAAGATTAAATGAACTATACAGACAAGAGAGTATATGTTGATCTGTGGAAGCACCTTACCAAGTATTGTGCCAGAGAAGATGTCAAGGTATACATAATCTATCATCAAATCTTTCTTTTCTTAGAAACAAATTATATGTCATTAAGCTGTGCGTTTGCAATTTTAGAATGAAGTAACAAAAACAAGGAGAGTCGTTACAAAAGGAAGTATAGTCACACTATACGAACGAAGAGCCTCCCTCGTGTTTGCAAGGAGGAAGTAAGTCAACCCTTGTTTTATTAACTTTGCTTTAAAACTGATGCATGGTGTGTTAAAGGAAGGTGTTATAGTTTCATATGATTGTGCAGAAGGACAAACTAGGGCACTCTCCATCATGTGCTGACTTGTTCAAAATATGTTATTCTAAGAAGGATGACACTCCTAATGGTGATTCCACCAGGGAAGTAATGGCTTGTATCAAATAATGATCATGCAGACTAATTGGAGTTCATAGAATGTACATTACTTCAAATGAGCATTATGGATTATTTTTCTCCTAATGCTACAGGAAAAAAGAAGGAAAAATCGGCTTTGGGTCCACATTCCTCAAAAGAGAGCAAAACATGAACTCATATATTTGCACAAGTTATGGGTAAAGAAAGGCACGGACAAGTGCGTATGTATGTAGTAGGCATCTCACCATCTGATTTATGGAGAAATTCACCAGGTCGAAATGCATACCAAAATACAACAAGGGATGATATGCAAGCTGAAATTATGGAGCTAAGATCTCAAGTTCAGAACCTTAAATCCCTTCTTGAGCG
>BRYE01000024.1:8177359-8182359 GCA_030159115.1 Actinidia arguta var. hypoleuca
TCACGTCTTAAGGATAGCGATTACACGCCGTGAAGCAGTCTATTAATTTAGACATTTGTTAATTGCTTCCATTTTATTCCCACAATTGGTTTGTCGAAACATATTTTTCTAACTACCCCATGGATATTGGTGTAGTTTCAAACTTAATGAAGAGAATTCAGTCAATGCATTTAAAATTTAGGTATTTTTCGAAGTATAATGTATGAAAACTATTTAGTCAATGACTAACCTTTACAACACATACGACATAAAAGATAGAAGTGTGTGGTGTTATGAGAAATAATAGTGAAAAATAAAATAGGGTAGAGAATGATGATGTTTTAATATTATCTTTTAATGTTTGTTATTTTCGTGATTCATATTTATGGGTGTGGATACCAAACAAAAATCTTTGCTTACTGGATATTTTAAATAGAGTTGTTACCTCCTCCATCCCAATGGCATAACTTCTTCAATTCTTCATCAAGCCAACAACAGTACCTTAGGGAGACTATCTAAAGGTAAAACTATTTATAAATGAACTTTTTACTCCATAAGTATTTTTAGTGCAGAGATTAATAATGTTGTTTATATATCTGTGTTGATTAGTGCAAGAAAAACAAGGAAGGGGATCATGAAGAAAGATGGCTGATGCTATTGACTCCTTTGTAGTGCAAAGAATTGGTGACCTTCTGATCGAACAAGTTGTTTTTTTGTGAGGAGTGAGAGATGAAGTTGAGTGGTTGAAAAACAAATTAGAGTGGATATTGTGTTTCTTGAGAGATGCAGAAGAAAAACAGGATAGAGATCATCTAATCCAAAAGTGGATATCCGACATCACAGATGTGGCTTATGATGCCAAGGATATTATTGACAACTTCATCCTCGAAGTAGGGGGGAAGGGATCCAAAGAAGATGGGGTTAAAACGTTGGTTTGAGAAGTATTTATGCATCTGCACAGCAAGCACTCTAGCCTCATCAAACAGGCAAATCTTTATGGTATAGGATTGGAAATCAAGGTGCTGAAAAACAGGCTTGAAGAAATCCAACATAATCAATAAAATTTCAAAATTGGAAATATTCATGATGCCAGAGAGGAATTAGCTCGCACGACCGGGAGCCTAAATCAACTACGGAGAGAAAGACCATATGAAGACAATGAGCTTGTTGTAGGCTTCAAGGAGGATGCTGACTTGTTGATTTCTCAACTTGTCAAGGAAGAGCCACAGCTATAGCTTGGAAGCTTTACAATACCAGTAGTCTCAGAGATAAATTTGACTTCTATGCTTGGGGTTCTTTGTCTGAAGACTACAACATCCAAGATCTTCTTCAAAGAACAATAAAATCTTTCAAGAGGCCCACCACCAAAGAGGAATTCGATACATTGGCGAAGATGGAAGAAGAAGATTTGGAGTGTTATTTACGTGATTTCTTGAAAGAACATCAATACTTCGCGATGTTTGATGATGTATGGGATGTAGAAGCTTGGAAAAACTTGAGGAGAGCCTTCCCAGACAACAAAAGAGGAAGCAGATCACAACCCGAGAAAAAGTTGTTGCCGAGCATTTCGAAGAGAGAACGTATGTCCACGAGCTCCTATTTTTTACAGGAAGTGGAAAGTTGGGAATTGTTTTGTAAAAAAGTATTAACACAACGCAAGGAAGTTGATGACAAAATTAGTCGTTTCCCTCCAAACTTGGTATGGCAAGAGATATTGTCAGAAAATGTCGTGGCTTACCCTTAGCCATTATTGCATTGGGTGGGGTCCGGTCAAGAAAACAACCCCATGAGTGGCCAAAGGTGCAAGAGTGCATCTGGCATCATGCAAGGGAAGAGAACGTCCATGTTCAACATATATTGGCTTTGAGTTTCAAGAATTTACCTCGACATTTGAAGTCTTGCGTTCTTTGCATGGATTTGTTTCCTGAAGACACTGAAATAAGTGCAGACAGGCTCTACTGGTTGTGGGTGGCAGAGGGTTTTATAAAATTAGATGAAGAATCTGAGGAGGTGGCTGCAAAATATTTGAAAGAGCTAATTGACAGAAGTTTGGTTCAAATAGCAGAAAGAAAATGGAGGAGAATCATTTCGTGCCGAGTTCATGATTTTGCAATCGAAAAGTCGAAGAATCTAAATTGTTTTCATATCAGTGACGGAGCACTCATCCCCAATAGTCGAAGACTAGCCTCTTATTGTGGATTTCAGAGGTTAGTCTCCTCGGATCATTCAAATTTGTGCTTGCGAAGTTTTCTTCTATGTAACTTGGAAAATGAATATGCTGAAATGGCATAGTTACAGAATTTATGCGTGAAGTTGAGATTATTGAGGGTGATATAACTTGAGGGCCTACCTAATGCAATAGAGAAATTGATTCATTTGAGGTACCTCGGGTTGTGTGGCATCAAGATAAATGAGCTCTCATCATATGCATAGGTAACTTGCAAGCCATACAAACCGTGGAACTGGGTATGGATATCGATAATCCAATACTGTTACCTAATGAAACATGCAATGCAAAGCAGCTCAGACAAGTAACATTTCCGAGTCTGACAATTTGACAAACCTTTGAACTCTCAATTCTGTTGTGGTTGAGGATGAGATGGGATTTGATCCGATGGATTTGATCAATCTTCAAGAGCTTTCGGTAGTTATTGCGGGACAGAGCAACAGATTCACACTAGACTCCATTAGTAGATTAAGAAGCCTGCAATACTTTGTTCTGTGTCTTTACGAGGAGAAATCCCCTTGGTTTCCTCCATTGCAACCACTTTCTCATTGCCAACACCTCCTTGAGTTGAGTTTGTGTAACAATCATGGACGTCATTGGAAACCACCAACAGAGAGTTGCATGAGTTACTACCGAATCTCAAGTTCCTCTGCCTGCCTAACAGCAAATGCAATGACAGAAGATCCTATGCCAATCCTTGAGAAGCTTCCAAATCTGACGTTTCTTGAATTGCAGGTCTATTGTGGAAATAAATTGGCTTGCACTGCTGGAGGATTCCCTTAACTTCAATTCCTGCGAATTTATGGGAGTTTTGTGGAGTTACAAGTGGAAGACTGTGGAATGCCTTTGCTCAAGGGTTTGAAAGTTGATGGATCTATTAGGGTTCCAGAGAGACTGAGATATATCCATGCCCTCCCTTGGAATGATAACTATGATTGGCCTTACTAGTGTTTATATATATAGGAGCATAATAGCAGGATCAAGTGGAATGCAATTTTCATTGGTTTCGGTTGATAAGCTGATGAAGTCTACGCGTGGTTTGTTTGGTATAACTTTTAAAATGATTATTTTAACTATTTTGAATTTTTTTGTCTTAGTGGCTTTTTTTAATTATTTGATCAAAATTTTATACTTTTTCGATTCCTCTTGACGAGAAGAGTTTGAAAATATAAATTTTTATTTAATTTGAAAAAAAGTGCACCAAAGACAAAAAAAAATCATTTTAATTTTCTTGATAAATTAGGTTTTTTTTTTTGGCTTTCGTAGATTTTTTTCTAAATTTGAACAGAAGTTTTACATTTTTAGATACCTCTTATAAAAAAGAATTGAAAAAGTACGGAATTTTGATCAAACGATTAAAAAAAATCAATGAAATTATAAAAAATTAAAAATCAAAACAGTTAAAAATTATTTTCAAAGTTAAACCATTTATTCTGTTTTCCTTTTCTACAATAAGTGCCCCCTTCGGTTGACTCGTTGATTGTTCAAGTTAGTGAAAAACATGGTCCTGTTAACATGAGATTTGGGATTGAGAAAAGGCCATTGTGGGGTGAGGCTAACAAAAGGAATATAGCTTCTAAAACTAATGACATATGGATTAATCGCAAATTTGGCCTCCAATAGATTGATTTTGTCTCATCTTGGTTCCCAATTTATTAATTGCACGAATTTAGTCTCTAATATCTAATTTGGTCCCTAAGTCAGACGGCATCTCAAATCAGCGTCAAATTGACAGACATTTACGATAATTCAAGCTTAAATGCATTTTTTGAGAAAAATCATCCCATCAAAATCAGTCTCTCTCACCCTCACCAATATATATATATATATATATATATATATATATATATATATAGTTAAATTAAAAGTGACAATTTTGATCCAAACTTACCCTGTAAAATTAAGACTCAATCCAACTCATTTATTCAAAATAATTCTCGACCCATTTAACTAATTTAGGATGAGTCATAAATAGGTTGAACTTAACCTAATAAGCCAGCACAACTTACCTAGCCTAAAAGAAAACTCTTTCATCTTTACTTGTGACTTGTGAGAAATAACTTATTTTTTGTCAATTTTTTTTAAACATAAATTATTTATATTATTTATATTTAAGAGAAAACATTTTTGAAAAACAAATTTTTTTTCAATTTATGTTCAAAAACAAAAAACGAAAACAAATGTTTTTAGTTTTTTTGTAAAATAGAAAATTATTATTTTTTATTTTGGAGAAAACTGTTTTTGAAAACAGTTTTTTTTGTTCGAAAAAAACACAAAAACGTAAAACAACCTTTTAAATTTTTTTAAACGAAAACATAAACTGCTTTGAAAGTTGAAGATGGGGAGATTTTGAAAATTATTGGGTTTTCTTGAGTCAAATAAAATCATAAAATTTGAGAGTTTTGTTTTGATTGGATCATTTTGATTTGCATTCAGAGGCTCCTCATGGGGGAAGTAGGTTTTTCGGGTGAAAACACAACATGCCCCTGAACTTAATGGAGAAATTGGACTGCGTCTGACGTAGGGACTAAATTGGTACAAATTAAAGACATTGAGGACTAAATTCGCGCAATTGATAAATTGGATATCAAAATGGGATGAAATCCATACATTAGGAACCAAATTTGCGATTAAGCCGTCATTCAACAGTCTCGGGTGATATTTATATTCTCATGTTTAGTGCTGGTGTGCAAGCATGTTTAAGAATTTAAAAAGTATTGTTGGGAGGCAACTTTTTATTCAGGGATTTGGTGCTTCTGAGGACTAGAAATGATGTGATTAGCATAGAGTTTTG
>BRYE01000024.1:8257359-8262359 GCA_030159115.1 Actinidia arguta var. hypoleuca
GCCAGAATCTCTTATATAGATTTTTTACATTTTTCCACTTGCCTCACGTAAGATTTTAATGAGTGATAATACTCAATTTAAAACTAATATATGTTAGTCGCATCAAATTAATCTGCATATGGAGAGTTTTTATATTCTCTTACTTGGCCTTCATAGTGTGTTAATAATGAGTAACAATAACTGAATATGACCATTATATAATTCATACCATTTAGTTATGAACACTCTCACTCAAATAAAGAGTCAACACATGAATCTTGGTGGATACACGGCAAAGTTTTCACATCCATATGTTACAATTTACACACTTTTTAAGCAAGTATTTTATGAGTTATTACCATTTTATTAATGGAAAATTATTTATTCATTGGGGTCCAACTTTATGTACTTTGATGAATACGAAATTTTATATTTTTCTTTTAATTGCACGACTGCTTATGCTTTAAGAATTTTCAAATATCGCGTCCCGCACATAAAATGTGCAAATAATGTGAGACTATTGATAACTCATTCCGGGTTAGTCAATAGTAGAATGCATGTTACGTAAATATATCTTAATAATACTCAAGGATCTTATGTGTCTACGTGTTAGTCTATGAATTTGTGAAAGTAAGGATTCATTGAGCTACTTACTTCTAATTTGAGATTTATGCTAGGATGGTGTGTACCTTCCATATGCAAGATTTTCATTAAAATTGGACACATTAATAATGTGGCTACTAATACTTGGTTTCATCATATAAAACTAAATAATTCGTTGGAACTTTTAAATGATTGCACTAATCAAATGCTTCTTAGAAAACATAATAATACAATCTTGATACGTGGAGGATTATTGGAAAGTGGATGTAGATTGCAATGCAAAAGGGTTTGGAATGAATCACGCATGTCCTTAAAATTTCAAACGGCGGTTCATGCTCTTTAATGAAGAGATGCGTCTTAGTTGACAATTATTTTTTTCATCCTTTATGTAAAAGGGTGCTGCTAAATGCAAACCAAATCTATCTCAGGACAAACCATCTTTCTAAGTTCACTTCAACCCAAATTATTTTATCTCAGTACAGCTCCCTTTATACCCAAATTATCCCCATATTCAACGGTTACAAACTCTACCCCATCTTCTGTGCAATCTCTTCACTTGATTTGAAATGCCACCGCGAACCTCGAGGTCAATTCACGAACCACTACCAATATCAAACCCTGAAGAACAGTCGTCTCTTTCTTCATCAGTATGATAATTTTTAGAAGCAATTTTCAGATTTGAAAACCAAGGAAATTGCAGCTCTCTCTTTCTCTCTTTGCAATTTCAGTTCAAACTTATGAGGGTTGTGACTCTCTCTCTCTCTGCAATTTTCAAATCTAAAACCAACGGGATTTTGATTCCTTCATCTCTCTACAATTTACATAGATGTGATTAGAGTTTGGTGGTGTGTTGCCCGATGGTGGTGGGGAGGAGATTGTGGTGGCTGTTGAAAATTTAGGATTTTCTCGACATAGGGATAATATTGTCATAAAAATATTTTTGAATTTTGAAGTGTCTAGAGATGGATTTGGTTTGCATTTAGAAGCTCTCTTGCCTAAAACGTGGGTTGGGTTTACTGTTCGTCATTGGAGGCACAGTATGTAATTACTTATTTATCCTTTAATATTTAATTTTTCACAACAATGAGTTTTTCAGTTGGGAGAAGTTAGACAGACATAGGAATGGGGACGATAAGAAAACAGCCGAACACACGTGTTCTCATTCAATATCTCCTGCAGCAAAACAAGGATAAATTTCAGTAATGATCCCTGTAGTTTCATGAAAGTTTCATTATGATTCTTATAGTTTTAATTTAAATAATTAAATTTCTGTAATTTCAATTTTGTTTCATTGTGTTCTCTATAGTTTAGCCAAAGTTTCACTTTAGGTCTTAAAAATGATCACGTGAGTTTTCACATGCTTCTTTTCTATCTAAATTATTAATGTGCATTAACAAATGAATTACATTAAAACTAAAATAAAATTATAGTGTTCTAATTATTCAAATTAAAATATAGAAACTAATGTAAAACTTTGATCAAACTATAGGAATTAATGGTGAAATTTACCGCATGATAAGGGATTTACACCATATGCGTCGATAGATGAACTACATTTAAACTAAATTAAAATTGCATAGTTTTAGTTATTCAAATTAAAATTATAGAAATTAAAGTTAAACTTTGATCAAACTATAGAGACTAATTGTAAAATTTACCGCATAATAAAGGATTTACACCACATCTTCCACGCGTCGACCTAACTCGCAAATCTTCCTCCCATATAAAGATAGGCTTAATTATATAAGCACCCCTTAAACTATCATTTTTATCCATCCATCTAAAAAATAGCTTATTTACACTCACTTAACTATTAAAAATTATCACTTTCACCCCTATTTAATATTTCGTCTAAAATTCTATTAAAATTTGATTACGTGACACCTATGTGATTGGTTCTATATTTTTTTATGTCAAATATGCTCTTTATTTAAGAGTGAAAAAATTATAGGCCTATATATACACTTTCATTGATCTTTTTTGGCTCTCTCTACACAAACCCTCTCCCTCTCCCTCTCCCTCTCCCTATCTCTATATCCACTCTTCTCACTCCTATATTTTTTACAAAGTTATAAATAAAGAAGGAAGTTATAAAAAAGTTGTAAATAGCTAGATAGAGATTTCTTACAAAGTTATAAAAAAAAAACTAACAAAAAATAATACATGAACACAATATTAGTTTTGTTCATTAAGTAATCGGTAAATGATAAATTCATTGACATTCATAGCACCAAACAGAGAAGAAAGAAACTGAAAATTAAAAGCACGATAATACAAGTCTTTGAGTCAAACTTCACATTATGTCTATATACTAGTATTGTCCATACCCACGGGCACTATGTAAAAAAAAATTACTTTTTAGGTGTACTCGTTAGAGTTTTACAACCTAAAAAATAGATAAAATATAAATATTATAGATACATTGCATTTATATATAAAGAGATACAATACTACAAAATGAAGAACAAATTAGAGAGTATAATAATTTTTAAAAAAATATTGTTAATTGGGGAGAAATAAAAGAAAAAGAAAGGTGTGTTTTAGTTTTTTATTTGTGGGTCTCATTAAAAAAATAATTTGTTGGGTAAAAAATATGTCCAACTTTAGAGATTCTTTGTTCATTGTATCAAAATCTATGTGGGCCACATACATTTGAGAAGAAGTGATAGTTTTAGGAGAAAAAAATAATCTCAAGTGAAATCTCAGACGTTAGATTCACTCAAATGAATTTCAACAGTAGATAGCGGGAGATAAATTTAAAATTCAAAATGAGTTGTGTTTTATAATACAGATAGGCATATAATTTTTTTTCTCCTAAATAAAAGGCATATTGGGCATAAAAAATATAGAACCAGTCCCATGAGTGTCATTTGATGAAGTTTTAACGGATTTTTAAATGGAATACTAACGGAGGGGTGAAAGTGATAACTTTAAATAGGTATAAATGCGTCTTTTTTAAGATGAAGGGATAAAAGTGATAAAATAATAGTTTAGGGGTTATTTATATAATTAATCCAAAAAGATATAGATATCTATCTACTGGAATTTTCACAAACTTTTGTTCCTTGCATAGTTAGGAAGGTTTCTTCTTGCTCTCGGTTCGTGATTACGAATCAAAACTCCTTTACACATTTGATTTTGGGGAAGATCATGTCGTTTTGTAAACATACTCCACCCACTGGGTACCGAACTATACTTTGGTTTTTGGATGGTTGTATTCATATATATATATATATAACAAAAAAATATAACAAAAAAATCATTAAGGTATTATTAACCTTTTTCTATTAACCTTTTTCTTATTAAATTTTTTTTGATCACGTGTTTGATTCATAACTTTGTTGGAAAAATTCATTCTATTAATGCTGATATTCTAGACTAGGACAAGGATTCCAATGGAACTTTGCATGGTGCAAGCGGAAGGCTAAATCATTAAGCTCAATAGACTATTAGAGCATCACCAATTCATACCCCATATCTTTTTTTTAGATGATTTCGCATCTCAAAACCATCCTTCATATCTCCTCCATTTCATAGTATGTTAATTGGATCTTCTATATATGGAAGATGAAGGGAGAAATAAAGTAGCATCCTCTATTTTAGAGGATGGGAATTATTTTACTAAAATGGGTTTAATTTTTTACTTATAAATCTATTTTTCATAAAATTATCACCATTATAAAGATATTCATAATTTCTTCAAAACGAGATCAATATTAAATATTTTTAGTAAAAAAAATTAAAAATAAGTAATTTTAAAAGAATATGACGAGTGATTAAGTTTTGGATAAATTTGAGGGAGATTTTTTGGAAAGTAAAGAAAGAAATAGAGAATTATGATTGCAGTTGCCATGAATAATAATATGTTTAAAATCACTTTATAAATAAATTATACTATTTTGATACTCTAAAATAGAGTGTTGGGTTGGAGACGCTCTTAGGCTTTGCAATTCCTAGAGCTCTCCACGGCCCAGCCCGACTCAAGTTTGAATAGTGTCAATGCGGGTTCGGCCTAGTCCAAAGCCCGCGGGTTGTTGACTTTGATCGGGTCAAGCCGAGCCTAGGGAAGTATCTTGAAGTCCAAGTCCAGCCCTTGTAGACTTCGAGTTTCAGACTTTTCGAATTTTTTGGGCCGCCTCACTTTAATTTTTATAAAATTCTAAAATTTGTATATTAAATTTAAAATTTATATTAAAAGTATATATATATATATATATATATATATATATATATTAAAATTTATATTTAAAGCATACATTGATACATATATAGTTTAAAGTTTATATTAAAAGCTAATATATATACATATATATATATATATATATATATATAATATAGTTTAAAATTTATATTTAAAGCATACATATATGATATATAGTTTAAAGTTTATATTAAACTTATATATATAGTTTAAAATT
>BRYE01000024.1:8327359-8329859 GCA_030159115.1 Actinidia arguta var. hypoleuca
TTGTCCACAATGAAATTTGATAGGACTTAATGGTCATGTTGAGGAAAAAATTATATTTTTGGTAATTTCTCTTCTGGTTTTAATTTGTTTACGTTAAGAATAACAACTTTAAGAAATATTATCAAATAGATGAAAAATATTTTTTTCATGTGTTTGATAATATTAGTTGAATCTCTCACTTTTTTGAATTTTTTCCATAATTATATAACAAACTTTCCAAAATATCCCTAATTTTGGCTGCAGGCATTCGTTGTGGGGACTCATTTCGAACAAATTTTAAACATTTTGGACCCAATCCACGTAATTGATATATCGGGGGTCTAAAATGGCCCAAAGGTAATAATCCATTAGGGGACAAAAACGTTAATAAGCCAATATTACTCTTGGGCATTTGAGTCATTTCATTTCTGATTTTGAGGTCTTCCATCCCTACAAGTATTCTTCCACGTGGGGACAGGTTTTCGTGTGTCCCTTCCCATTGGTAGAATCGGATTCCAGTGAAATGCTTCCCAAAATGATTACAACAAAACGAAACAAGACAAGGAAAATAAACAATGAAATCTATACTTAATTGGCTACCATTACTTTCAAGAGTAATAATCATAACAATTCGAATGAAACTAAAAAATAGGGGGTATGTTTATACGCAATTAACTTGAGGTCAACATTCGCTCACTCACATGGTGGGTCCATGGCACTCTCTCTATATCTATCTATCTATCTATCTCTATATATATACACACACAATTTTAACCACAATTTTTTTTTATGAGATGGGTCTCACATTGGAACTCATAATTAAAATGAGAGATGAGTTGTGTATCTAATATTAATTACACTTATTTTAGTTTTCAATAGTATTTTAATCTTTGAGCAAGATGTTCATTGATTCATTATTGGTTTTGGTTTCCTATTCTATTCGTGATTAGAAAAATAGAGGTAAGGCAACTAGTTTAAGAATTGCATGTGCCATCTCCACAGAAAATAATAGCTTATTTATTTGAATATTGATACCCGTTTAAGATACCGTCTAATTGATTATTTTTGATTGACTTTTATATTTAAAAAAGATTAATTAATAAAAACAGAGAATCGTCCTATTATACCTACTATATGAAATAATAATATGATCCTAACAACGAGCGACGCAAGAATCTCATTCCATTGAAAGGCTCATTATTTTCGTCTTTCATAACTTATTTTAGCATTTGAACAAATTCCTTTACTTTTTGATGGATATTAATTAGAAAAAATTGAAAAAGTAGAAAAAAAAAAATTACTTATTCCAATTCTTTAATTCAGGTAGAAAAGTAAAAAAAAAATTAAAAAAAAAATAAATAAATAAGAAATCATTCGTCCTAAAATTAAAGACATCAATACAACAAATCTGACTGAGAAGATTATAAGGATCTTGTAGGCATATAAAACAAAAGTTGGCTTCAACTTTAGGCAAAATCAGCAATTTTTCTGCCCATGCATATCTCTCCACGTTGTACCATTTATCATCAACATGTTTTATTTTTTATTTTCCTTAGGAAAGTTATCGAGTATTAGTCATCGTATCTAACTTAAAATAATATGTGACGAATATAATTTTAAAACAGACGGTATCTATTTTTTAGATGCCAGATCAATTACAAATAATCTACTCGAAAATCCCAATATAGTGAACGGGTTGGATTATAGAAATGGAGGGTTTGTGTCCATGCAGGGAAGTGTTTGAATAAATATTTATAAGAGATGATAAGTGTCTAAATGACCCTTATTATTTTAGGCCAATTCGTTTAGTCCCGGTCCTTATTGAAGTGTATAAAATAGTTTATGATCTCATGATTCGTAAGATAGAAAAATAGTTTTCTAAAAGATTTCATTATCCTATTCTATCATTTTGCGGGCCACTCGTTGCACGACTCGTTCTTTCTTCTTAATAGGCGTGAATACTAGATGGAGTGGCTTTAGCATTGTGTTGGATTTTGACTTCGTCTAGGAAGTCAGATCGACTTTAAAACAACGAATGCTCTCACTAATTTGTAATTTGATTATTTTGTGAAAGATATTATATTAAATATTTATTTAAAAAAATACTTTCTAACCGCGTCCGCATGTCTTAAACTAGCCTATCCTTGCCTTTAGCCTGTACAAAGACTTTGAAAGTTCTTTTCAAAACTGCCTGCCTAGTTTGAGTATTTGGTTGTCATCTATGACTCCTCCAAAAGACCCTTCTAGAATCACAAAGGGGTCTGTTGAATTCTCCTAGAAAGTAGTTGCCAATGTGTAAATCTAGGTGGGGTCAAGATAGGTGTTTCAAAATAAATTAAATAAGTTTTTAATGCATCACTATTTAGTATAGAATTTTACAGTGCAGAACTTTTTTGAAAAAGTTTTAAAATTATTATCACCAATTAAAATGAAACCACGTGATGAAAAAAGTTGTCATTTGACATGTCTTGCCGTAATTAGTGCATGTAAATCATTGACTAATTACAGAAATGTTAGGATT
>BRYE01000024.1:8337359-8344859 GCA_030159115.1 Actinidia arguta var. hypoleuca
GCAGAACCAGGAAGAGTGTTCTATGGTTAAAATGGACACAACTGTGAGAACTAAACTACGTTAGGAGTAGTTCGTATATGACGTTTATTGTCTCAATTTACACCAACGGCAGCACAATTCAAGGTGGACTCGTCCACTAGTCTACTAGTAAATTCGATAGGCTCTCACAAGGGAATGTTCAAGGCCAAAAGTTACCTATCCTATGCAGAAATTATCCGTTGCCTCTCTCTCGGGTTAATTTTTTATTTTGTGTCGGTATGTCAACCAATTTCATTCATGGGAGATTATTAAAGTTTTGGTATGAATGGAGTTTGGTATTGGTAAGGTCTCTTACTTGTAGAAGTCAATTATGAAAACTTTTTTTGAAGAGGAACTCATCTTCTTATAGTCTAACTAGAAAAATTATTCTTAATTTTCATAGTTTAATAAGGATTAGGACTCTAGTCTTTCTTCTCACATAAAAAAGAGTCAAGGTTTTTTATTAGAGTACGTAGATTTTATACAGTTTTCATAGTTTTGGTTCCCGAATTTGAGAAAGAGACAGTCGTAGGTTCAGTTCACCAAGGTTTACCCCGGTGGTGTTCTGACGTACGAGATCTAGCCGTTTTATCCTGGAAAAAAGATATCGGCAAAGCCTACAACACCCTCGGTAGGCAACGAATTTTTTTTAAGGAGACTGCATTTGTAGGGCTCAGTTCGTAAATCTATTTGTATCTCAATCCTACTTCTTCTTTTTTTGTAATTGTAAATTCAGTTTTACTTTGTATGCAATTGCTATCAATTGAAATTATTCTTTATAATTTTATGTTTGCTTCCCAAATAGGTTCCAACTAAGTTACTATAGTGGCGATGTTGTCATGGTAGCATATGGGTGAAGCTCTCAATTTTACAGTAACTAACCAGATCATGGATTTATGGGACATTTTACCAATGAAGAGGAAATAGAAGTGGATTTACCTTGTAACCCATGTATAGGACACTAAGAAATGGAACGAAAACTATATGTGCTACCATTTTGTCTCCTACATAGGGTTTGGAGTGGTGTAATATGGCTTTAACAATTGCTTCTTATGGTAGAGGGAAGACACTTGAAAAAATAATTCAAATTTAGGTGAGTACATAAATAAGTTTTCAAATTGAGCACTAGTACGGTACTAAAATTTGGACCCACAAAAGTTTTGAAATTCAAAATTAATGATTCAGATTCATTTGGCCAAGTAAAATCCACACACTCAAGCGAATTTGAACAATTTATTTTAAATTCTAAAAACTTTTTGGGTTTCAAATTCCGTGACCGTAGTATTTCTCTTCCAAATGATGAAGACAACTTCCACTTGTCCATCCTAAATGCTTTAACACACATCCAAACTTTTTTTCCATGGTTTTATTGGATGACTTGGTTCATTATTAAAAGAAAAATATAGGATTTAAGTAAATTAAATTGGTTATTAAAAATTAATTTATAATTTATTAGAATGGTTAAAATTAGAGGAGACTTGTACTTGTTCAAAATAATTTCTCAAAAACACTACCTTTTTTTTTGTCTAATTTATAGTTTCATGTAACTTACTGGTAAAGTTGAAAGAAACATTGTACTCATTTGGAATTTTACTTATTCTGACATTTCTGATTTATAGCATCCTAAAACCAACACACCACCTACTTCCAAAGTAATTGCTTCCAAATTCCAATCCAAGAAGAAAGAGATAGGGTATTTGCAATTATACATGGAACACCATCCGAGAGAGGAGGTGGGATTGGTTGGCGAGAACTTAAAAACAAGTTCAAATTAGACTACTAGTGGAAGGCTTTGTTTGGTTTGCAAATTTTTGGGACTTTTTTGGTTATTTTTTTTTTTACTTTTTCAATTGATCGTGACTAGAAGAATTGAAAAACTAAATAAAATAAACATTTTGAAAAAAAATGAAAAATAAAAATAAGGCGAAATTGAAATATGCCACGAATCAAAAAACTAAGGAAAGAATTAGAAGACATTCACTAAAAGTATTAAGACATTGAAATCAAAGATTTTTTTTTCTAAAAACTCGATCTAAAACTGAAATCCTAACACACACGGAGTACAATTGGAATTTGCCGCCAAACAAGTCACTGTGTAGTTATCATGGTTCATAGAGATGGAAGGCTTACGTTAAAATTGTGTTTTGATTAAGGATTTGTGAGAAAAGAAAGAAAAGTGAAAAGTTAGAGGATTTAACGGTCCCAAATAGTTGAATTCTTTTAATTTTTTTATTTCTTTTTCCTTTTTTCCCACTATATCCTGAATCAAAATAAAACCTAAGGTTTTGCTACCTTGGGCCATTGGAATTCTTACTATTTTCTACATTACATTTAGTCAAATTTGATAAATTTTCGTATCTTTCCCATAATTCTAACAAAAGCAATTACTTCTTTTTTAGTTTTTTTTTTAAATATCAATAATTTTTCTTTCTTAAGCTATTATCAAGATTCCTAACAGCCGTTAATTTTGCCCATTCGATGTTAATATTTTGCCAAATTTTTGGCAAACGTGCCATTTGACAGGGTTGCTCTTTATCTTTTCTTAGTATAAAAATTAAAATAGATAGGGTTTATCTTTTTTCTCTAAATATCCATTTAAATGTTCCTTTTTGTCACCCCATAATTCCAATTTTTACTTTTTAAGTACCCATAATCTAAACGTTTTTAAAAATGGACTTTGTCATCAAATTTAATAAAATCATTACAAACAAAAGAATTCGGTTATTTATTACTAAGTGCATGTTTGGTAGGGCTTATAAGCTGCAACTTTTATTTTTTTTGTCTAGAAAGTTGTGTCAGATTATTTGTCATCAAATTTATTACTTCTACTTGTTGTTGGCTCCATTTCTTGTAGTAGCAAGAAGTAATCATGTATCGCCTTATCGACCATTTAGTCTAAGTTTGTGGCTTGCTGACAGCTGTTCAAGAGGCTGCTTGGTTAAAGAGGTTATTTTAACATTCGAGATTTGTCATATGTGTTTCTATGACAATTCACTATGACAGCATGGTTGCACTTGCTTATGCTAAGGACCCGAAGTTCCATGGACAGACCAAACATATAGATATTCGTTATAACCTCATCAGAGACATTGTTGCGCAGAAGGAAGGAACCTTGGAGTTCAATTTTACGAGGCGGATGATAACGGAAAGCTATTACTAGAGATACCTATCTCAGCCATGCTAGGGCCTAAGGTCCTTGTAGATAGTCATAGATATACTAGTTGCTATTTATTTTGGTGCATTGATTTATTGGTGTACTTGTTTTGGAATATTTATGCCATTTATGCATTTTTATATGATTATTGCATTGTGGATGTGTATGGATTAGCAAACACAGATTCTTGTGAAAATATCAACCGACAAAATTGATTTACTCTTACAAGCAATCGCCTTTTGTCGCTTGGGGAAAACAATGTATGGAGTGTGACATTGCTATTTAGAAGAGGTACTCCATCGTAGTATTTAATCATACTACATGTGCATGGCGAACAACTAGTGAGGTGAGTGTGTGAGTCCTACAGGTTATTTAGTTATGACCTAACATGATACCTTTATGGACCTCATACTGTGTTGTGAAGTAAAGTATTGATACTCATCCACTTTGGTATGTTGTTTGCTGTCATGATTCGACTTTGAGGGACATTACCAGGAAAGCAGTTAAAACTAAATTAAGTAGCATGTGAACGAGGGAAGATATTTTAGTTTACACCCGACTATTTATTCACTATCGACAACCCCAAGTGCTTCATATAAGATGCAAATTGGGTATAAATATGTAGTGCATTATAGTGGGAGTTAGGCATGCTCTTCAAGGAATTAGAGATGCTTGATTCGGTGTAACTAAATATATTTGGAGTGCATGAGACACACTCTTTGGGTTGATGTCTCTGTACTCGCTCATTTCGAGTTTCTAGTGTAGAGCTACCACATGCAAGTGCTCCCAGGGGTCACATTTCATTAGCTCGTATGAATTTGTTCAATGTTATAACATATTGAGAAATAGAGAGATGGCAATGTCATGTTGCATCATGTGCGAGGGGGAGATGTTAAAAATTGGATCGCCCGTGTGGGCATGACCCATGCCCATCCCCATAACCCACGTGTTTTAATTAAATAGGGGATGAGAGATAATTGCTTATTAAGATAATCTCTCCCATAATAGCTTGGGACTTCTCGCCTATAAACCTAAGAAATCTAATGGAGAAAGATACACATAACAAAATATACAATATTAAGAGAAAATGCATATTTTCTCTCTTTACATTCTCCTCTCTCTCTACATTTCTCTCGGGAACAGAATGAGTTTTTGAACTGTGGACTAAAAACAGTGCTCGTATTGTAATTCAACCTCAAATCTATTTCGCTTTAAGATATAAAATTGTTTCATTCCGATATTTGTTTTTCTAATTAAAATGGTTTAAAACTTCACTAATAATTATCATAAAAATTCCAATGAAACTGTAAATTTTGGTTTGTTTATACCCAAAGACTTAGGTCAACATTAATTCACTCACTGGTGGGTCCATGCCTCTAGAACGTTCTTTTCTCTCTCTCTCTCTCTCTCTCTCTCTCTCTCTCTCTCTCTCTCTCTATATATATATATATATATATATATATATATATATATTTGTATGTATAAATATCTCCTTAAAATTAGAACGACAAATTAAAATGAAAGCTGAGTTGCCTCTCAGTCAAAATTCATGTTCTCAAATCAAGTTTTTTTCCCCTTTAATTAGTTTTCAATAATACTTTAATCTTTGAGCAAGATAGAAAAATAATATTTTACTTATTTAAATATTTATTACCGTTTTTCAATCACTCTAATTATTATTTGTGATTGATTTTATATTTAGAAAATTTAAAAAATAGAGAATCAACACGAATAATTTTATACCTTGACGACCCAACGTGATGATAGAAAGTTAAAAACGATGGGAAGTAAAAATCTCCTTCCATTTTAAGGCCTACATTGGTATGATATTTTTTAAGTAGATTATTTTTATTTTTAATGACTTAGTTTAGGTTTTGATCATTTCTTTCAATTGGTCTTGACTAGAGGGATTGAAAAAAATATATATATATATATATATATATATATATATATATATATATATATTACATATTAAAATTCTCTAATTCAGGTATAAAAAGTATTAAAAAAAATAAAAATTTTAAAAACAAAAAGTGTAAACTATACTAACCTCCCCTGAGATTTGCTTTTAATATAGATGTCCCTCAGACGTTTGATAAATTACATTTAGATCCCTTGAGATTTATAGTTAAATTACAATTTCCCCCTCCATTAGCTGACCTAACATTTTGATGAAGTCAGCTGCCAAATTAAATTAAATACCAATTTTAGCCCTCAAACCCTAATCACCGCTCCACCGCTGCCCGAAACCCAGGCCCTTGCCCCGCATCGTTGTTCCTCCCACACCCACCACTATTCGCCCACCACCACTTCAGAGAGTGACCTACCTATTTTTCATTCACAGAGAGACCCATCCACCTTACTGAAGAGAGAGAGAGAGAGAGAGAGAGAAATCGTCAACAACGACCCAAGGTTGGAGATCGTCGCACGCAGTTCACCACTAAAAGACCCATGGTCAGAAATGGTCGTACGTCGTTCACCGTTTGCTGCTGTCAACGACCTACCTGTTCGCCCGCGGTTGTGCAGTTGTTCGAGGTTCATGCTAGTCGTTCGCAAGACGATTTGAATTGATGAATCACACTCACCTTAAAACATTCAGCCCCCTCTCAAATTGAAGAATTTGGGAATTCAAATTTTATTTTTTGAAAAACTCAGAAATCAAATCCAATTGGAGTTTTTTGGGAAAACCCAAACCACCAGAATTAAGTTTGGTTTGTGCATTTGATTTCGTGAGAATGTATTTTGGTTCCGTTTAATAAAGTTTAAAAATTAAGATTTTTTTAAAATTTGTTATTAAAAAAATCAAAATAATTTTATTTTTTTGATTTTTTTTGATTTTACTTTAACTAAAAATAAGTAAAAAAACAAAAATAAAAAGGCAAAAATCCAATTTTTTTTTTTACATTTTTTTACTAATAAATTTTAAAAAAAAATAATAAAAAAGCTGGTAGCAAACTGAGCTTTTATGGACGTAGGATTATGGGTCCTCTTTTTTTCTCTCTAGAAATTTTATTTTGGTTCTTGATGATGGAAAAATCAAACCTAAATTAGAAAAATTAAGGAAATCCACCAAAATCAATTTGGTTTGTGTGGATGCGGATGATTTTGGCAGAGAGGATTTTTTGTTGTAAGGATTTTGAAGAAGCAAGTGGGCTTTCAATAGGATTTGGGTCTTCTTTTCCCGGCCCCCTGTTCTCCCCTTTGCTATCTCTCTATCTGTGAATTTGGTACTCTTTTTCTTCTCTCTCTACCTCTTCCCCATGCTCTGCGTACTAGGATAAAGAAAGTTGTTGCTTTGATCTACCAAAAAAATCTTCTTTTTCCGTTTAACATTGACTATTACAATTCAATTGCAATTCATATGCAATGGGGTTGAAGAAAGGAAAGGATGAGATTTCAAAAAAATGGGTGAGGGGGTTGCTCTGTTTTTTGTGATGGCGGTTGAAGATGGTAACGTGTAATTTTTGGCAAAAGAAGGCTATTGCATGTTGTGGGAGTGGGGAGATATCTGATGGTACTGGGGGTCATATGGCTGGGAGGAGAGAGAGACGGCGGGGGGGGGGGGGGGGGGGGGGAGGAGGGAGAGAGAGAGGAGGGAGAGAGAGAAAAGATGGTATTTGGATAATTTACCATATGAGGACAATAAAGTAATTTCAAATTTTCTGTTAACAGGATTAGTAGACAAAACTCTGACCAGGGTGTCATTGTAATTTCGTGAAGGTGAGGGGAGAATGTGTAGCAAGGGAAAACCTTAGGGGAGTTTAGTGTAATTTACCAAACAAAAACAAACAAACAAACAAACAAATAAATAACTGTAAATCATTCGTCCTAAGAATTAATGTGACATCAATACAACAAATCTGACTGAGAAGATTATAAGGATCTTGCAGGCATATAAAACAAACGCTGGCTTCAACTTTCGGCAAAATCAGCAATTGTCTGCCCATGCATATCCCTCCACGTTGATTTAAACTGTTTATTTCGTCTCAATAATTATATATGTAAAATTTAAATTAATTAGATATCGATAATTACATTTAAATATAACTTCCGGTCATTGTCATCAATTACAAATAATCTACTACAAGTTTAGTTGTGTCCATTGTAAGTGTTTGAAATCCATTGTAAGTGTTTGAAAAAGACTTCTTTAAAATTAAGAAATTATTTTATTCTTACACCTTCGAGATTGAGTTAAATGTAACTCCCGATTAGTGTCTAAATAACCCTAATTATTTTAGGTCATTGAGGCTAATTCTTGTAGTCCCTATTAATCTTTGTGATTCGTTTATGAATTCTTATGGATATAGTCATAAATATTTTATAAAAAT
>BRYE01000024.1:8364859-8369859 GCA_030159115.1 Actinidia arguta var. hypoleuca
GTTCAGTTTGATGACTCAAACGTTTATATCATAAATTTCATCAAGAATTTTAATATTATAAAAATCACATTGATAGAAAATAGATCAATAGTTGATCCATATTAATTTAAGGCACACATTTATTTATTAAATTATAAAATAATATTGAACGGATACTAAATTGACAGTACTAAACTTCGTAGAAGCAAATCCTTTTTGTAACTAGTCATTTTTTTTTTCATGGAGAGCGCTTTATCTTTAACTAGTTTTATTCCACTGCGAGATTGTGTTTGAAATACTCTATAATTTTGCTAAGGTTAATTTTTACTTTACACCTTTCAACTTTCACCCAAATTTCATTTCATTTAAATACATTACTCTAAACTTTGAACTCAATTGCAATATTAATCTTTCGTTAGTTCCCGTTAGTTTTAATGGACAGAACCAGTCAAAACACTATATTCTTCATCTTCCATGGCAACTCTCTTCCATTTTGAGACTCGATTGCACCCCCTCTTATTCCGTAGCACTCTCTTCTTCACCTTTTGTTTTAGATCTCTTCTTTTCCCAAGTCTCTTCTTCTCCCCTTATTTCAGCCCTTTCCCTTTTTTATTATTTGAAGGGAAATATAATTGTATCTTCCCCCTCTACCTTTTGTATAGGCCACGCGCCATGCACATGGCTGATTCTGTCAACTTCTCTACCTTGCCCCTACTCTAATCTCTTTCCTCTCTCAATTTGAGTCCTTCCACCACCACCCAAAACCACTTCATTGCCACGGTAAGACGCCACGGTAAGACACGTAAATTTTGGCCAATTAAAAATCATCACGTGTATAAAGTCTTAAATCAAGGCTACATAAATGGTCCAGTCACATTGTGCCATGTGTCAAAATAATATATTCTCTAAGTTGACAAGTCTTTGGTTAATTAAATTAAGCCATTTGTCATATTTGGGTGATCAAGTCAATAAAATTATGGACCACCATTAAATTATATTTTATGATATTTATTCTACAAATAAAGAGAACTATTACTAAATTAATATTTTGATATTTATCTCTAAATAAATCAAACATAATTATCCAAGTGATAGCTTCTTCTCACGACTCTCTTACCACACTGTCCTATAAATGGGTGTGGCCCTCTAACATTAATTCACACACAAGTCTTCGTACAAGATTTGAAGAAATCAAAGCTCTTCAAAGCAAGTCCTCATACGACATTTGAAGAAATCAAACCAAGTCCAAAAGTTCAAAGCTTCAGATCTCCGAAGAGCTTTCAAGTCTCATCGCAGTCTTCTTCGTACTACTTGAAGAAGATTTCCCTAGTTGATTCGAGAATAAGCCGACAAGCCCTTGAGTCAACCAATCAAATTCGTCATCATCATTGTCTTCACAAGATTGAAGAAGATCATATCTTTCAATTCGAGAACAAGTCCGTAAGCTGTTGAGTCAAAATTCAAATCTCAAAGAGAATAATTAGAGGATCGTTCTTTTGTACAAGACCAATTTTTATTTTAAATTAATAAAATATTAATTTTATCACTTTATTTTCAGATTAGTAATTTGTGATTACAAATTTTGGCACGCGGATTGGGACAATCTCTGCCTCCCATCTCTTCTCCTGCGGTCCAAGTCTTAAGTTGACAAAGATTCCATGTCATGTTGGGGACAAAGAAAAGTGTTTTTGTCATGTCATCAAACAAGCCAGTCATCCTCTCAAACATGCTGGGGGCAAAGGGAGTTGAAGCTTCTATGGTTGAACAAGTGTTAACGCACCCACCAATCTCCATAGAGCAAATGATATTTTTAGGGCAAATAATTTTTTTGTTGAGTGAAGAGCCAATATTGAAATTTTTTTAAAACGTGATGTGATGTGGTCACCAGTTGTCCTAACTGAGTTAATTGCTACTACAAGAACTTCTAGATCACATTTAGCAACTTTATTTGATATGACAAGGGCTTATTTCAGGTTGAGACACTCCCAATAACTGGTATTCGAAGAGAAATGCGGAAAAAAATTAATATTGAAGAAGTAAATTACAGTTGTGGTAAATAGCAATTGTATCATCACTCATGTTCACACCTTATTGCATGTTGCACGTTGCAAAATGTTGACTATATGCAATTTGTAGATTATTTCTTCTCCAACGAGTCATGCAAAGCTGCATATATTCCTTATTTTTGACCCATACTCGATACATTACGGTGGCGTGAATATACAAGGCCAATAGTATATGGATGTCCAACAAGATAGATGATAGAAAAGAGTGGAAGAGATCAACTCGTCTTCACAATGAGATGGATGCTAAAGAGGGTCACTCACAAAATAAATGTGGTATGTGCGGTCAAAAGGATTATAACAGGAAAACGTGTCAAAATAGACAACTTATGTGAATTGGTGGAGACCCCTCCACGAGCACCCCTGGCCGCTCTACGAGATGGGGCGATTAGTAGATGTTGTTAGAATTATGTTTTTAGTTTAAATTTAATAAAATATTATGTTATTATGTGATTTTTCATTAAGTTTAGTTATGTATTTTATGATTCATGTATTGACTTTTTAATTATGCTGTATTCAGTGTTTAATTATTAAATGTGTTAACTCAATTTGTGAATTTATAAATTGTTGGATTATGGTTATTTATGGTCGGGAGTTGAATGGTTAGAAAAAGCACCCCTGGCCTTTACCCAAGTCGCCATTGACACTGGCGACTCTCCCAACTGTGTTATTTTCTAAATACTTTTTCAACTGTGTTATTTTTTGCAATATTTTTTAAAAAAAAGGTTTAAAAAAAAAAACTCAAGCATTTTTGGCATTACTTTTAACTATTTTTTTTAATTTTATTTGAAAAAAAGTTGAATATGTTTGTTTTGTAAAACTTTTTAAAAAGTGATTTTCAGCTTTAGCTGCTTTTTTGAAAAGTTAAAAATAAAATGTTGAATGTGTTTGTTTGGTAAAAAATTTTTAAAAGTGATGTTTAGCTTTTAGTTACTTTTATCTGATTTTGATAAGCAACTCTCAACTTCTACATGTGGATCCAAGTGCTGAAAGATAAAAATGCCCCGGCTTGTTCTTTTATATACCTTGTACCAAGTACTAAAGCTTCTCCCAAATCAAACCCTAGCCATTGTAATTGTTCCAGATAAATCGAACTACTCTCAAGCTCTAAAACACGACGTCATGGTCTTGACACTGGTGAAAGAATTACTGGCACTAGATTCTCTATTGTTCTCTCTCTACTCTAGTTTCGTCTTCTTCTTTTTCTCATATCGGTTTTTATTCTGGAAAGATTCCGACATTTCAAGCTCTAGATTCTTCAATTGAGCCGTAATGTCTCTCATGTGCATGATGTGTGCTCACGCACGCCTCTCATAGTGGTGTGCCTCATGTATGAGAACTTCATGATTAGGGTGCTTGCAAGTGCCTTATCTGAAGTGATGAATGGATCATATATGGCATTTAGCAAATCACGGACCTTCTCATGTTGATCGACCGAATCACGTATACCAGCATATATCTTAGTGTTTATGAACATTACATTGAGACAATTAGATCACTCCCATCGTTCATAAAGTGCAATATTTTCTGAAGTAATGGTATTAGTAACTACAGGTGGTTTGTCTTACCTAATCGCATAATCTATGTTCATCTACCCTAAATGGAGGAGAATTCTCTCCTTCCATACTTTATAGTTATCACCCTTAAGTTCAAGAATATCACAACGAATATCAAAGAAATTTGTAGGTTGTACGTCTGCATAAAATTTAAACATACAAGCTTATAATTCAAAATTTGAAAGTAATAGACATATATCATGTTTTGCCAATATAAATCATGTTTAAAAATTATGAATCTAATGACATAAAACTTGTTCGTGGGCTAAAGTTCTAATTCAATTAGATCCATTTATAACTAAATGATACAACTATCAAATTATGTTCCCTTTCCTAATTCCTGTGGGTAACTATAGAAATATAATTTGATATTCTATCCTAATTAATCACATAATTATAATAAAAAATCCTTGAGGGATAAAATTTATTAGAACAAGTATAATTAATTATAATTAATGTCTATAATACTTTATGTGATCCTAAACATAGCATAATATATAATTTTATTTAATTAAAGATGATGTGGCTACTCTCTAATTAAATAAAATTATATGGATCACTCGACATTAAATTTAATTCACAAGAAAAGCTTATACATATTGTATGTATAACAAAATAAAAAATTATACATACAAAATAACAAATTAAAGAAATTAGGCACATAATTATTGAGAAATTATTATTATTTGTTTTTGCTGTCTGGGCGTCTTCATCCTCCAGTCGAGTCGTTTTGATCCTGTTGCAACCCAACACCACTCGTAATGAAAACCGATAGTTTTTAGGTCTTCCGGACAGAAAAAAAATTAATGTTTCAAATCACAAAAATGTTAGAAATCCAATTTCTTAATAATCTCTAACCTTAATTTTCATCAAAAAATAACTGAATCATAACTTGCTGAAATGAAAAAATTATGAAAATTTTAAAAAAAATCACAAATTGTTCATAATACAAGGTAGAAGCAAGCTGATCCTCTGATACCAATTGTTAGTCTCTAAATAGATCTAAACATGCTTTTATAAACTCAAATAACAATTAGATCAAATGCGGAAACAAAATTGAACATACATGCTGCCATTGATGTTTTCCTCAATCTGTAATGAAGTTGATGGTTGTTTTAGGGTTAAGGTTCTTCTAAACCTTATTCAATCTTCCTATGATGGTGTATTTTCTGATAATCAATAGAGATTGCAAGCTTAGGGACCCAACCAAAGTACTTTGCCCATATATATATATATACTTTGTCCATCACAGAGTATCCATAAATGTGCACAAAAGATGGAGCAGATTAGCACGTGATTTTGAAACGTTTCTAGAATGTGGAACATCATGGGCCACATGAAACGGTTACGATCCATTTGAAAATCCATGAAAATCTAACAGTAACTGCATTTGTATGGTATA
>BRYE01000024.1:8392359-8394859 GCA_030159115.1 Actinidia arguta var. hypoleuca
GTAATTGAGATGCACACACGAAATTTGATGAGTCCAATGAAAAGGATGAAGGAGCCATGGAAAAAGTTTAGTTGGGCTAGATGTAGGAGATTTCATCGGCGATGATGAGCAAGAAAACATTGATATCTGTACGAGAGAGGAAGAAAAGGAAGAGATTGACACCGATCTTGATGAGATTATGGAAGACAAAAAAGTTGGTTCCATAGAAAAGGAGACTATCCAAGAAGCTAAAGATGTTACCGAGAAGGAAAAGGATAGTGAGCCTATTAGTGTTAACAAATGCATCACGTTTCCTATTATAGTTGGTCCTAACTGCAATCCACTGTCTACAGAAGAACTATTTATCCTTTCAGATTTAATGAGATTTTAATTTTGAAGGAACTTGTTGGGAAGGAACAATTGGGTGCACTAAACTCTGCCCAACATTTGTGGAAAGCGGCGCCAATCATGGAAGAGCAATTAAATTCTTGGAAGAGCGATTGTTTGAGAACACAACAAACTTTGTATGAGAATATGGCATAACAAAGCAATGTTTCATCCATTGGGATCGTGCTTTCAACAAAATGGCATAAATTTGTTCAAGCACATTGTTCCTTTAATTTTAAAAAGCCTCTTTTTAGGTTCAAGAAAATTAGCATAAAGTACAAGATTGATGTGGACAAGTTTAAGACGAATTATTTCGGACATTGGAAACTCAAGGATGAGTTTACTTATGGGTCAGTAGTGTGTTTGATTAATACTAAAATTTGAGAAAAGAAAAATAGTGTTATTTCTATTGTATTCATGATTATTCTTGTGTGCATATTTTGCTTCACATGCTTCCTGTATCAGGTTCTATAAGTTATGATACCCATCAAAGTAGTTAAAGAACCAAGTACACTAAATGCCAAGTCCACCATATATTAAAGGCACTGTAGTACTTTGATGGCCAACCAAATACACAAGGGCAACATGACATTCTCAGTTTTGACAATTTATTCACAACTCAAGACTACCCAACTGAGTTTCAGTATAGAAATAGAAAATTAAGAAAGAACTAAAAAGAAACAAAAAGAAGAAGGGACTGACTTGTTTAAAATAATCTTGGTCTAGAGGGTCATTTTTTTTGTAAGCTAGACAAGTTTATGGGTATTGTTTCCATTGAACAATAATTTTAGTTCGGATACAAGTCACAGAATTTGGAGTTATTACGTATGAACAATTCTCTTGGCACCAAAGTCGGCCATAATCACCAACATTGCCGACAGTAAAAATTTCTGGTGATAAAATTCATTTTGAAGTTTTTCCCATCATTTTTCTTATTCGTTCCGGTATGGCTTGGCTTTAGCCCACAGATGGTGGTATTGATCCATTCGAACTGAAACATGCATATCTATCTTAAAACCGGATTAGCACAGAATTTGGCCTTGGTCTGAGAGCTTAATTGGTCCAATGGTTCATTCGAGTGAGTGGTATGCAGCGCTCAATTATGTTATTTTTATCAAATTTGGCTGTTGGTTCAACTACAGGGCTGCATCAGCTCTCTTGACTGGGAGGAAAAAATAATATGATTGAGGAAGTCTAGAGATACAAAATATTAGGTTTGGAGTTCCTTGTTTATGTTGCTAATGAAAGAATTTTAAGTCAGCAATGTTGGTGATACAGATTTTAAGAAAATGACACGACATGCCTAGGACAAAATAAGAAATGTTTTATATTTCGTATTCCACAACTTAAATATCATTACATCAATCACATAACAATTTCTTCAAAAAATGATACAACAAACCATAAATCAATTAGAAAATTCTTTCTTCAATCCATATATCATCTTACAAAAAATTGTCACGTTTCAAAAACACTAAAAGAAAGAGGGATCAATACGTATTGATCTACATTATTCTTATTTTATCAGTGTCCAAAGCTGTTTTTTTCAAACTTGCTAATATATATAATCAGTGTATATAAGTGCTGGAGGTGTTTTCTCCAATTGTCTAAAACATGCCCAGTTCCTAAAAATATAAAATAAAAAAAAATAAGACACGTTTGGATAAGTGTCTGATATGTGTCGGGGGGAATACCGGACAAGTTCCCCCGACAAGTTTCAGTGTCCGCACAGACACACCACCATTGTATATGGATCTGTGCTTCTTAGGATTATTTACTTTAAGACCATATGAAAGATTTTCAAAAGATAATATATAGTATGTGTTACAAGAAAAAGATGCAAGTATGTGCATAAGTGTGTGTGTGCGCGTGGGGGTGGGGGGATTGGTATACATTCAGATGCACAAATGTATTGGCAGGATAAGGGACATCTGTGATGTCATTGTGGCGATATAAAGTCAGCGAAAAACAGGCATGTGAGTTTTATCCCAAGCTTATAATTAAGTATGCATCATAATTTGAAAACATAGGATGAAATAAGTTTGCAAAGACATTCATTAAAATCTAAAGGCTTTTGGATATGTACATTTGGAGGTTTTGACCAGAATGCTTAGTCATTCCAGCAATACCATGA
>BRYE01000024.1:8402359-8404859 GCA_030159115.1 Actinidia arguta var. hypoleuca
TAAGAAATTGGTTAAAGTCTTTTGGGAAAATTATTAAAAAAAAAAAAGTTTTAATCTCAATAAAAAATTTAATTGATATTTTTAATTATAATAAATTGAACATTAGAATTTTAATTTGGTTACAATTAAAGTCATCCGTCAATCTTTGTTGAAAAATTTAATTGACGATGTAAGTTTACCATTTGTGAATCAATACTATATTCTAAACACAAAAATCAGAACGAAAATCATAACTAAAAAATTATAAATCAAAACTTACCGATCAAACAAACTACTAGATTTAGAAGAAATAAATTATAGACTAAGACATATATTGGATATAGTTGTCTTAAGATAAATTTGCGCACTTGCTATGGTGCTCACAATCACTCTGCTTCTGTCTCTCAAGATGCAATGGCATTTTTGTATAACAAAAGCAACACTATTGAACAGGAAGACGCCAAGGATTTATCCAAAGGAGTACAAGCAATCAACTACTCTAATAAACTAAATATTCTATAAAGCAATTTATCAAATACTTTGGTGATGTTTTTAAACAGTTTATTTTTTATTTTTCTGTTAATTTTTATTTTTTTGTTTAATTAAAAATAAAAATTTATTTGTATTGCTATTTATAATTATAAATAAGACAAAATTACTACCACTACTTTTAAAAATAGTAAAAATAACAAAATAATGTTTTTGTTTTGTTTATATTTTTTTTTCATCCACCTCCCTCTCATCCACCTCCTCCACCGCCGCTGCCGCTACCACCTCCACCCCCACTCATCCACCGCTGCCACCGCCACTATTTTTTTAATAATTTAAAAGAAGATGAAAACAAACATATTTTTATTTTTAAATAGTTTAAAAAAAAGTAAACACAAATATATTTTTAGTTTCTGTTTTATAAAAAACTAAACAAAACTAAATAAACATAAAAAAAATAGAAAAGTGAAAACGTTATCAAACATCTCCTTGTGTCAGTAGGCTTGCAACCAAGTAATCAACAACTAAAACTACCCAAGTGTTCCACCAACAAGTTATCTAATCCATATTACTAAAAGCAATAAACGATAAATACCAAGAAATACGTAAAAAATCCTAAAGTATGAGAAAAATACCACAAGATCGATAAAAAAATGCACTAAATCAAAATATTAGTGGATATAAAAAAATTATCAATAGTGCATCGCACACTTGCGGATGTAGAATTTTTTTCGTCGACTCCCTCGCTAACCACCTGAAATCACTCAAAATATTCAACTCTTGTCGAATCCCTTACGAAATGTTACCGTGTCAATCTTCTCAATTCGATCTCACTAATCAACCCAAAATTATTCTAAGTCTTCAACTCATGCTTTCGAAATCACATCAAAAGGATTTGAATATCCATAAATTTAATGATTTGATTTTATCCTTGAGAGTGCAATTGAAGAACAAGATCAAAGGATCTCCGATATAACTCTCAAGTATTTAACACTCTCTCTGGAAGATAATATTTGGAGGCTCTATATAAAATGTGAGGCTAACTTTTTATTTATATGATAAAATTATACCACAGCCCCTCCCAATTTATATTGCCTCCGAATTTTTCAAATCTTGCAGATTAAAGCCTAGAACTTCTTGAAACTTTTAAATCTTATAGATTAGGCCTCAGAACTTCTTGAAATGTCTAAAATTTATAGATTAAGCTTCAAAACTACTTGAAACATCTTTCATAAATGTGGATTCATAATCTAATATCTCTTACAATACTTGGGAGGAAATAAATATTTTGTCACATAAATTGACAAAACCCATAAGAGAAATTTTAGTCCTAACAACGATAATTATTTTACACAGCGAACTAAACAATGGAATAAACCTTTTTTTTACTGACTGACCCAGACACAGATTCGATTAGATGAAAAACTCAAGGAGGAATGGAGTATATATAAAAAATGAAGTGACACTAACGAAACATAATGACTTTTCATGACGAATAAGTACCAACGAAGAAATACAATCATTCACCAAGGGATTGCTTTAAAAAAATAATTTTACTTCACATTAAAAAATAATTTAATAAATTAATTTTTTCAATAATTTTTCATCCACATAAGGTTAACGAAACCAATTAGTTCTCACAAAATACTTTGAGAAATGATGTCGTTCCATGTCTTTCTCCCTTTTAAAGTCCTAATCCATCCAACTATGGCTTATATCTAAGCAAAACAATAAAAAAAATAGCATTAAGCCATAATTTGATGGATTAGGACTTTAAAAATAGAAAAAAATATGAAATGCCGTCATTTTTTAGAGTTTTGTGGGAGCTAGTTGGTTTTGTCTACCTTACGAAGACTGATAAATGACTTTAATTATGATCATATTAAATTTTTAGGGTTCGATTTGTTAGAATTATGTTTATAAAGTTCAATTTGTTACCAAGGTCAAAACCTAATTGTTGTTGTTTTTTTAAAAAATCCCAAGTCTTTTTTAATAAGGTCAAGTTTGGGCTAGTGCTTTTTTTCATTGTTTC